>WJSH01007496.1:23630-53789 GCA_009757365.2 Lepidium campestre | reverse complement strand
ACTTGTTCCTTCATGTTAGATTTTTTTTTTTTTTTTTGGGTTGCACTCATAAACGAGCTGCTTACGAACTCTTAAACGGGATCAAGCATATCGTAGTTCAATTTTCATTGGTTTAAACGTAAATATTCTTATGATTCATTGCATTCCAAGGTCGTGGTTCTTGTATTTTGGTTTCAATATTTCATAGTTAATAAACTCTCGGCCTAGTCTCCTAAATTATTTTGTATGCGCCTTCCCAGTTTGGTCTGAGCTTTCTAGCATTCAACTATTTAGTGTTCTCGAAAACTTTTCTCAGCACCAGATCATTTGGTTTGAACTTTCATGGGTTAACTTTAGTGTTATATAATCGTGCTATAGTGTTCTGATAATTTTGTGCTCGCAGCATTGCCAGGTCTCGCCTTTCATCGATTGTATCGAGCATGTTCCAGAGCATCTTCTCATTTTTGCTTTCGTTCAATGGTCCTTCTGAACAATGTAGACTAGGTACTGCTATCTCCGCGGGTACCATCGCCTCGGTCCCGTACATTATAGAAAAAGGCGTTTTGCAAGTCAATTATTTTGGCGTCGTTTTGTAGGCCCAAAGAACTCCTTGAAGTTTGTCGGCTCATAACGATCTTTTGGCGTTCAGACATTTTTTGAAATTACTGAGTATTGTTTTGTTGGTTGTTTCGGCTTGCCAATTTCCATGCGGGTACCAAGGCATAGAGTTTGTGAGTCTAATTTTCCAAGTGTCGCATAACATCTGGACAAGTTTGGATGTTAAATTGGTTCCATTATCGGTTAGTATCTTGCTTGGAAGTCTGTGGCGACAAATAATATTTTTCCATGGAAAGTCAGTTACTTGGGTTCCATTGATCGGCTGATATAATTGGTGAATATTAATAAGAACCAGAAGTTCTTCTTTTGCAAGGGTTCTAAAGGTCCCACTATGTCTATTGACCACCTCATGCATGGGTATGAGATTAGAGTCGAGCTAAACAATTGTGGTGGCTGATTTGTTGTTGGGGCGTGCTGCTGGCATTTTTGACACTTTTTGGAATACTTGATGCAGTCCGCTTAAAGGCTTGGCCAATACTAGCCTTGTCGTTTAATTCTTATTGTGATGGACCTCCCGCCTAAATGGTTCCCACATGATCCCTCATGCAATTATGCTAAAACCTTGACCGCATCATCATAGTGTATTAAAAAACAAATATAGGTTTGCTATGCTTCGTTTATATAGGTTATTATTGATAACCGCGACTTCGCTTATTGTATCTTTAATTTGCAAGCTGCCTACTTGTTATCCGGGTGCTTTCTAGTTTTGGTATACTAAACGATTGGTTCTCTCCAATTTGTGCTTCTAAGAGATACTTTTTGATTTGCACAACATTATGATTCGTTTGATTTCTAAGTTGGCGGTGGCTACTAACATGGCCAAGTTGTCGGCTCCCGTGTTGTCAACTCGAAGTACTTTGAGGAGCTCAAGTTTACCGAAGTGAGCCACAGGTTCCCGGATAACTTGCAAATAAGCAATCATTTTTTCCTCTTTGGCTTCATACTCACCATTGAACTGACTTGCTATCAACTAGGAGTCGTTATGGGATTGTAGCTCTTTTACCCCAAGAACAATAGCGGGTTTCAATCCTCATGCCAGTAATGCTTCGTATTTAACCACGTTATTTGACGCGTCAAAACATAGATGCTGTACTCACTGAGCTCGATTGCCCATTTAACTAGTCGTTCGGATTTACTTGGTCAGTCAAGTACAATTTTCAACGGTTGCATTGTCATTCCTATTATTGGATGCAACTAAAAATAAGGTTGGAATTATCTTGTCGAAGTTACGACAACGAGTGCTAACTTTTCTGCTATCGGGTTTCGAGTTTCCGTTGGAAGGAGCATTGCACTCATGAAGTAGATAGGTTGTTGGTCGTTTATGTCTACTCGTACCAAAACTCCTCTAATTGTTGATACATCATTATTCAAGTACATCATTAGTCGTGCGAGGTTGGGTCATTTCCATTAATGCAGTAATTATGTTGGGGTTAAATTTTATTCCTCTCTCAGTTACGAGGTATCCCATGAACTTGCCAGATGTTACTCCAAACGAACATTTGGCGGGGTTTAACTTTATTCCATATTTATTGAGTATGTCGAAACATTCTCGTAGATGCGCAATATGCTTGCTAGGATTCATTTTTTAAACTAATGAATCAACTATGTAGACCTTCATTGTTTTGTCGAGCTGTGCCAAGAACATTTTATTGATGAACCTTTGATAGGTCGCTTCAACGTTTTTCAGGTCAAAAGGCATCACTTTGTAATAATATATACCTCAATCTGTAATGAAGGACATTTTTTCCTAATTGTCAGGGTGCATATGTATCTATTATATCATGAGAATGCATTTATGAAGGACATCAACTTGTGGCTGGCGATGGCTTCAACAAGTCTATCAATTTGGGGAAGTGCAAAACTATCATTGGGACAAGCTTTATTAAAATCTGTAAAGTCAATACATATTCTCCATTTCTCGTTTTTCTTTTTGATTACCACTAGATTGACGAGCCATTCAGAGTACTTATTTTCTCTGATTGACCCGATCTTTAAAAGTCAGTCGACCTCTTTGTTAAGTCGGGCAATGAAAGTTCTAAGATCTAGTTTTTCTTGATCAAGTTAAACCTAGCATTAAGATCACTCTAAGTGAAGGATCTCTAAAGATCTAACAACCTAAGCATCAATAACTAATCATAAAACCCTAGATATACCAAACCCTAGCCCATTAAGAGACTACTCACAAATAACAATAGAGAAACAACAAAGCAAAGACATTATGAAAACCATAATGACATAGATAAGAGAAAGAGATAAGAAGAAACTCTAGATTAATGGTTGATCTTCAAGATCAACATGGGCGTCCAACTATTCTCCCTCTCTCTCTCAAAAGATTGTTGGATAAAAACTTTGCATAATGTGTCTAAACCCTTAAACATTAGGATTTTAATGTGCTAAAATGAAACAGGTCAACCTGGGACAAACCAGGTCAGATCCAACTAAAACAAAAGAGTTTGCAGGGAATCTCAATCAAGGATCTCGACAATGAGGTCCAGATTCTTCACGAAATGCCTTGTCTTGTTCGTGTGTGGAAGATCTCGAGCTCTAATCTCGACCATGAGGTTGAGATAGCCTTCAAATGTCAAAAAGTTGTATGGTGAAAGGGATCTTGGTCATAAATCTCGACAATGAGGTCGAGATTCTAATCCTCAAGGCTTGGCCTGTCCCATGTGAACTTCCTCGATCAATGACCTCGACAATGAGGTTGAGACTTTCTTCTAACTTCTTCAATTCGTACGATGCAAGGGTCTTCGAGTACACATCTCGACCAAAGTGGTCAAGATTTCGACCTTGAAGCTTTTGGCTTGTCTATGTTGAGAACCTCGAGCACACATCTCAACCAAAGTGGTCAAGATTCTTCTCCGAGATGTTTTACTCGTCCAATGCTTAGATTCTCGGTCATAGATCTCGACCATGAGGTCTAGATTCTTGTCCAATCGGCTATTTTCTTTTGTTTGATGCATCTTCACTCCATTCCTTTGCTTCCACATTCATCTCCAAGGCTCCACTCCTCCAAAGTGGCTCCAAATCACATAGAAAAGACTCAAGAAATGTGAAATATGCGATATTCTATACTTAAGACTCTAAGATGCAAAATAAACCAAAAACTATACTAAAGTGAAGTTAAATGGATCCTAAATGATGTTATTGACGCAAAATATGCAAAGAAAACTAAGCTAATATTCATGTATATCATCGGGCCGTTGGATTTATGTTGAGCGCGTGTGAGGTAATTTTGATGTCAATTCTTGTCATGTCTTATGCGGATCAGGCAAACATATCCTTGTTTTGTTTCAAAAAGCTTATGATTTCGGATTTGATATTTATGTCAAGGTCTACTCCGATATGAACTTGCCAATCAATGTTGTTTTGATTTAGCTGGACAGATTCAAGGGCGGTAAGGTGTGGTTTTTCAATAGTGGTGTTTTCTGTTTTTTTTTTTGTAATTGCTAGAAGATCCTTTGTGGATTGGGTCAAAAAAGTTTTGATAACATTGTCGTGGCATATTTTGACTACTACGAATGACCCTAATTCTTCTGGGAGTCGAGAATTTAATGCATTGATGGTATGACGAAGCTACAATCTTCAAAGCCAAGGTCGTCTGAGGATAACATTAAACAAGGCTGGTTTATCAACCACGACGAATCTAACAATTTTATGCACTCTTTCGGTTATTACCGGAGGCTTTATCGTTCCTAGTGGGTATGTTGTATCTTCTACAAATCTTGTTAACAATTTTTTTTCATCTTCGAGTTCAGATAGATCAAATCTCATCCGCTTGTAGGCGTCATATAAAAGCAAATTGACTGATCTTCCCATATCTATCATTACTCTCGATAATACAAAGTTGGCAATGTCTAAAGTTATTACTATTAACATCGTCATCAGTACTTTGAGTACATCGTGAATTGTCTTTAAGTTCATCTATACAAGCCAAGCGCTGTCATCGTACCTCATTCCTTGGGACTCCAACGACATGAACCACATGCTCGGCAATGACTCCAAAGAAGAAGAACAACTCCATCGTGACCAAGACAATGAGAACCATTACTATAGCTCCGCTCCATACAATGGAGCCTCCTCTCCATAATCTAGGTACCTGATATGTGTGCATTTCAACTAATTTTAGGGGTCATTTAACATAATTTCATAAGTCCTTTTAGCTCTATTTGCATATGACGTGGAGCAAAAGAAGAGGAGTTTGGAGTACACTCGAGCTACATACTCAAGCAGAAGTGGTCGAGCAAACCCCACTCGAGTTCAACACTCGACCACCAGACTCGAGTAATGCCATTTGATGACCAGAGGCACATACTCTACCAGACAACGCCACCACTACATGGTCAAGTAGGCTCCTTTACGACTTTTGACTTTTATTTTGTTGACTTTTTTTAGAGTTTTTTAAGAAAGGGTATAAATACCCTTCTTAACCCACAGACTGAGACATCCACAGTTTTAGCCTCTTTGTTCTTGAGAAAACATTATAAAACTCTCTCTATCTTTGTATGCATATTTCTTATGATCTAATGAGTATTTGAGTTTGATTTCTTGCTTAATCTTCTCATCTCTTTCTGCTCTCTTTAGTACTGCTGCTTATTTTGATTTCTGGGTTTATGCATATTTCCATGAAATCTGAGTAGATCATTTAGGGGTTTTGAGAAAATGGGTTAGATTAAAGTGGATCTTAGGTGTGCTAGGTTGCTTATGGATATAATAGCTTAGATCTCTTATAATTTGGTGTTCTTAATGCTTATTTCATCTTGAGAAAGATAAATCTAAGTTTAGGTATTTTAGCACCCGTAAGGTGTTTGATAAAATGCTTGACTGAACCATTTTCAGAGATTTTCATACCTAAGTCAAGAGATTGATTATTTAGGGTGTTTATTGAATTTAGCAAGTTGTTTCTTCATGCCTCTTAGATTATAATTCGCTAATGGGAGTTAGGTTTGAAGTAGTCTTGGTTGAGATTGTTTGCCATGAGAATGGACTATATTACTTATGAATTTGCTGTATAGAGACCACCTCTTATGAGTTTGTTAGGCAATCTAGTAAGTTTTAAGTGAAGCTCTGATCCATTATACCCACTCCTCAAGGCTCTTTCATTCTCATATTGCTCTTTGCTTGTTCTGTTTGCTTTCTTATTCACTTTTTTTCTTGTTTAGTCTTTAATCTTCATTTCTTAAGTTTCCATTTCTTTATGTTTACTAGGTTGATAGATAATCATGGATTTGCTTGAATTAGTTTGATCTGATTGCATATCATTCACACTCATTTGGATTGACACCTAGTGTATTGCAATGACTGTGATTATACACTAGAAATTGGCATATTGTAAAAAGTTTTGTATCAATTTGGTGTCATTGCCGATTGAGTGTTTGATTTGCTACACTTAGAATTCGGATCTTCTGACATCAAGTTCTATTCATTTTTATCAACTATGGTTACTACGGTTCTATTTTTTTGTGCTTTGTCTCAGTTACTCGACCGGCTTACTCGACCATTCCAGCTTGAGTAAGATCAACTTAACCACTATACTAAACCCACCAAGGTCGAGTGTAGTCCTTTCAGCCAGTTTTTCACGAGATCGACCTGAACACTCGATTCGCCAGGCTCCAGTAGGGTAATTTGGGTTCAATTTTCGGTGTATGCAGACAAGGTCCAAATTCAGTAAGAACCTAATCTGTTATCTCGACAACATCAATCACCTTCCTAGGGAGTTGAGAGAACAAGGGGACAAAATTCAAGTTGATCAACAAGATCTGGTAGACATGGAAGACCCACAAGGAGCTAACACACAAGGGCATGATGTCCAAGGACCTGCTGAAGGCCAAGATACATTGGAGATGGTGATGCTCCCAATACTCACACTCGGAGGCATATGATAATGCCTTCAATCATTCCTAACAACAACTTTGAGATCAAAGCTGGCTTGATATCCATGGCCCAGAGCAATAAGTCCCATAGATTACCTATGGAGGATCCACTTGACCATCTAAATGAATTTGATAGGCTATGCAGCCTCACCAAGGTAAATGGAGTCAGCAAAGATGCTTTTAAGCTGAGGTTCTTTCCATTCTCTCTTGAAGACAAAGAACAACATTGGGAGAAGACTCTTCTTCCTAGCATAATCACTTCATGGAATGAGTGCAAGACAACTTTCCTTGTCAAATTCTTCTCCACTTCCAGAATTGCAAAACACATAAATGAGATATCCGGCTTAGTCCAAGAGAATGGAGAGACTTTCTCTGAAGCTTGGGAGATATTCAAGAGCTACACTACTCAGTGTCCTCACCATGGATTTGGCAATGAATCTCTTCTTAGCACTCTCTACATGGGAGCACTTCCCAGAATCATGATGCTACTGGATATAGCCAGCAATGGGAATTTCCTAAATAAGGATGTAGATGAAGGATAAGAGCTTGTGGAGAATCTTGCGCAATCAGATGGGAACTATAATGAAGATTATGACAAGACTTTGAGAGGTACTGCAGAATCTTATGCAGTGAGTAAGAAGGAGATCACACCTTTAATGAGAAGTTGGATAAACTACTATTGGTGCAGCAAAAGCATGTTCAGTGTGTGAGTAAGGATGCACTAGTTCAGGATGGGGAGAGTGGTTAGTTTGAAGATGTCAGTTATGTAGAGAACTAAGGTGATTACAACGCAAGGTACAACCACTACAAGAAGAAGCCACACTTATCCTACATGAATACGAATGTGGCTAATCCGCATGATATGGTCTATCCACCTCACCAACACCAAGTGCAGAACAAGCCATATGTTCTTAAGCCTCATGGCGGTTATCAGCAGTAGCCAGCTCCGATTATACCACCAGGGTATGCGCCTCAACAACCTCAACCGCCTTCAGTACAAGCTCCAGATTTGATGGGTATGTTTAAACATATTTTACAAGGACAAGCATTTAGTGCAAAGGAATTGACCATAATGCACACTGAGTTCAACAACAGGATTGACTCATCCTACAATGATCTCAACATAAAGTTTGAGGCACTGAACTCCAAACTGAAGTACTTAGAGAGCAAGGATGCATTTTCTTCTACTGTGAAGACTATTGGAAAACTCCCAGGGAAATCGATCTAGAATCCCAAGGAGTACACTGTTAATGCCATCACATTTAGGAGTGAACGAGAGTTACCCATCTGTGTAGGAAATATTACTATAGCTGAGGACAATATGGTTTAAGATGGGGAGGATTGCATTATCTCCGATCAGCCACAAAACTCAACTCAGGTGGTCATACTCGACCAGGATACTCGATCAACCATTGGTCGTGTAACCACCAAATTGGCAGAAAACATCACGCCATCTATCACACTCGACCAGATGGTGGTCGAGTATAGCCCTATTTAGACGAAAAATCTGCTGATTCAAAGGACAAGGAAGCACGCTACATTCCACCTCCATACAAGCCTCAATTGCCTTTTCTTGGACGATTCAAGAAGGAATTAGTTGGGAAATACAAAGCTCTCTTTAACAAACAGATGACAGATATTGAGCTCAAGATGCCTCTTTTGGATGCTTTCACGCTTATACCTCCTTATCATAAGTTTTTGAAAGATGCAATATCAGATATGAGGAAAGAAGTGAGGAGTATGTAAGCAGTGAGTGATGATTGGAGTGCTATCACACAAGCGAAGGTTGTCTAAGAGAAGCTAGGAGACCCAGGTTCTTTCACTCTAACATGCTGTCTAGGTTCATTGACCTTTAACAACTGCCTTTGTGATCTAGGGGCATCCATAAGCTTGATGCCTCTCAGTTTCTCAGAGGTTAGGCTTTGACATGTACAAGTCTTGCAAGATCTCCTTGATTCTTGCCTCTCAGTTGCTCAAAGGTTAGGCTTTTAAACCTCTCGGCATGCACCACCATATTTCCTGAAACCGGGGTGTTACAACAAATCTACGAGTTTCTATTTGTATTTTCAGTTCATCACGACTTCTATTCAATCTTTTGATTTGTTTGTTTATTGTATGTCTAAGTAGTTGTTTAATCAAGTTAAGGGTTTTCTAATCGATTTCATGGATTGATGAACTTGATGCTTTTATCTTATTGACTTGACGCTTTTATCTTATTGAAGTTACAAAGTTGAAGGGTAAAGACACAATTTTATTCTAATTTTCAGCCACCTTCAAGAGAGTTTGAGATAGAGGGTTGGAGACCCATTTAGGTTATATGATCTTTGGATCATCACCTTCAATCTATTAATATTTCTTTATCTCTTCTATTATCTTCTTTCATTATGCTTTTGTTTGTGTTTATTTGTTTATCTTTGAGTTTCATGTTTGCTTTAGTTATGTGTGAGTAATGAATTGATGGGTTGATAGCTTGGTAGATCTTAGGGTTTGGTAAGGGAATTTTGATGCTTAGGTTGTTAGATCATTAGAATCTTTCACTTATGGTGTTCTTAATGCTGTGATTGAGTTGGCCATTCAAAACTAGATGCTGAGAATTTTACTGCATAAGAGGTGTTCAATGAAATTCATGAATGACTCTTTTGTGAGATTTTTTCACTAGTCAATAAGAGTTGATGTTAGGGTGAGTAGTGGTTTTCGTGAAATTATTTGATAATGTTTATTGACGGTAAGACGGACCCTATTCCTTTCATGATAGCTTTTAGGTTAGCGATGGGACGAGCCCAATTCTCACTCAAAGAGCGCAAAGCGGGTTATTATCGGCTTTTCATCGAAAATATAACAGGTGTTGCGCTAACTTGGTTTGCCAAACTCGAGCCCTACTCATTAGATAGTTATAAGCAATTGTCAAAGTCATTACTCAAACACTACTCCATATACATCCAAAGAAGAATGACGAGCGCAAACCTATACACCGTCATTCACGCCCTAAAGAATCTCTACGATCTTACCTTGAGCGGTTCAAAACAGTGTTATCCAAAATAAATATAACGGACGACGTTGCCATATCGATTCTATATAATGGGATTATTGATGAATCAAAATTAAAAGACGACCTTCATATCAACGTACCTCATTCGTTGGAAGACACCCTTCATTGTGGCACACATTTTGCCGAGATGGAAGAGCGGAGGTTATATTAGCAAAAAAATCAACAGAAGAATGGACAACCCATAAAGATGTTTGGAACGATAAATAGTATGATCAAATAGTTGGAACGGATCATCGGAACCTCAAAGCTAATACCTAGTAAACCTCAAACTTTTTCTTCTGACTTTTTTATATTTGTACTTTGAACTAAGATCGCCTTGATCCCAATAAAAAGGTACGTAGGCAGCCCACTAAGGGGACAAGTTTGTATATAATATATGTATGTAATTTGACGAGCTCAGTCTTTCATATAAAATCACCGCGCCCTGTCTCGTTAAAATGTGACGACCTTAGTCTCTAAAAAAAAAATCATCAAGCCCAGTCTCATTAATTTAGCGAGCTAAGTCTCTCAAATAAATTCACCGAGACTAGTCTCACTAAAATTTGAAAATCTTAGTGTCTCAATTAAAGTAACCGAGTCAAATCAAGTTAAAATTTGACGAGGTCAATCTCTCAGATAAAACCATTGAGTCTAGTCTCGTTAAAATTTGACGAGCTCAGATTCTCAAATAAGCTCATCGGGCTTAGTCTTTCAAATAAAACCACCGAGCTCAGTTTCTCAAATAAAATCATCGAGCCCAATCTCATTAAAATTTGGCGAGCTAAGTCTCATTAAAATTTCGAAAGCTCAGTCTCTCGAACAAAATCATCGAGCCCACTCATTAAAATTTTGTGAGCTCAATATCTCAAATAAAATCATTGAGCTCAGTCTCTCAAATAAAATCACCGAGCCCAATCTCATACAAATTTGACGAGCTCAATTTCTCAAATAAAGGCATCGAGCCCTATCTCGTTAAAATTTAGCGAGTTTAGTCTCTCAGATAAAATCATTGAGCCCAATCTCATTCAAAATTGGTGAGCTCAGTCTCTCAAAAAATTCACCGAGCCCAGTCTCATTAAAATTTGACTAGCTCATGCTCTGAATTAAAATCACCGACCCCAGTCTTCTTAGAATTCGACAAGTTTAGTGTATGAGATAAAAAGACTAAGCCCATGCTCGTTTAAAATTAGCGATCCCAGTGAAACACCCAAACTCGCAAACACTTAGTCCGGATTAAGTTCAGTTCGACCATGGCCAAGTCAAAATTACGTTCCTCTTTATACTTAATCAAAATTCAGTTTCAATTCAATTAGTTAACCCAAACAATGCATAAACTTGCCAAAACGGGGTTTTAGTACAATGAACGTTTGCTAATAAGCTATTACATCAAATCTAAACTCAAATTTCCCCAGATCATATCCATCATTCATTTAACTGCCTTGGTCTCGCCTACTAGTTTAGACACTTTCACGGTCATCTTTAGGTAAATCATCACTTGTAATCATGCAAAATGTGTTAGCACAAATATGCTTAGTGAGGCGGTTATTCTGTCTCACCAGACCTAACCAGATAACACAATCAGACAGTCAATTCAATCAAGTCACAAACAAATTCAACTGAACATGCACAAACTTCGTCAAGATCTACCACTAAAACTACCCGAATTCACCCGAATCAGCCCAAAGCGACAATCAAGTACGAATTAACAGACTTTATCAATCAAAATGAACAAACATCACAATCAATCCTAATCCGTCCAGACTTAATCAGATCTATGCCCAAAAAAAAACCCATAAGACCGACATTCACGCACTCACCTCAATCTTATCAGAACCTGACACCTCTTGTCGCCCTTTGCTTAAGCACGATCGCAACGAACTCGCCACGTATCGATCATGGTTGAGCCTTTCACGAATTAGAACTAGAATTTTTAGATCACAATCATAGTCTGCTTGGAAAACATGTAGTAATCTAATCAGAAATAAACTCACGCCTCTGAAAACCCTTCTTTCATTCATGGGAGTATTTTCGCTTAGGTTGAAGATGACAGCGGATACTTATGTTGTAGGTATAGGCGTTTTAGGCTTGAAATCCTAGCCTATCTAGGTAAACCAATCAAATTATGCCGTCTCATCAAACTGATCGCTTAAACTGAACCGGATGCTCGACTGTTGTACAATCCGCGCGTACCAACTCTCGGCCATACCTACTTGAACATCCAACAACTTTGTCTGAACACCGACCAACCTTGTCTGATTGTCGAGTTTGTCTGAACAACGACCAGACTGATCCAAATTTCCCGCGACCTTGTCCGAACCGCGACCAAACTGGTCAGAACATTGGGCTGTCTGAATCCGACAAACATGTCTGAAAATGATGGTCTTGTTCGAAATCCAGAGACTTGACTAATCTAGCTCGGCCCAGATTTAGAAGTACTTAGATCCTTTGACTTGACTTAGTTTCCAACTAAGATACTCGAACATTCAGATTCCCTTGTTCATCCTTCGATGAACTAATCCGTCTTAACTCACCCACTTCCACAAACCAATATGGAATCATCTAGAAGGTCCTCATAAAGTGGGTGTTACAATTTTCTTCCACTTAAGTAGATTTTTTCCCGAATCTAATACTTAGACGAACCAACCTTCCGCTATTCATACCACTTAGGAAAATTTTCCTTCATCCTTACTTCTGGTTTCCACGTAATCTCTTCTTCACCATCGTAGTCCCACTCAACTTGGATCATTCTAGTCTTCTTCCTTCGGTCTGCTTTGATCTTTCTGTCAAAAATTTGGATTGGTCTTCCTTCGATCGTCCTATTTTCCTGAAGGTCCGTTGGGGGTTTGATCACCACTCATTCCTGATTGCCAAGACACTTCCTTAGCATTGATACATGGAAAACGTAGTGGAACACTTCCAGTTCAATTGGCAACTCTAAATTATAAGCAGTTCACCCAATTCTTTCCAGAATTTTATATGGCCCCATGTAGCTCGGACTTAGCTTAGCTAATCGGGTTGATCGATCATTGCCCTTGTAAGTGACCATCTTGAGATACACTAAGTCACCAACTGTGAATTCAAGCTCTATCATTCGCTTATCTACGTAACTCTTATGTCTGTTTTGAGCCTATTTCATCTTAAGCTTTAAGAGCCTTATCTTTTCTGTTGTTTCGTGAACAAAGTCTCGAACATAGATGCTTCGGTCCCCTATTTGAGTTCAGCATAGTGGGGTTCTACAAGGCCGTCCGTACACAAGAGTCCACAAGGTATTCAATCAACCATTCTTCACTTTCATTATTCTCAAGTATATGCAGTCCCACAAATGGATAGTCAATCAAATGCCACTTGGCTAGGTGAAAAAGGTAAGAAAGCACTATAGATGTAAATGCAAGAAGGCTAATCGATTTAAGGCGACTATACTCTCATGAAATAGGAATGCTAATCATTGCACAAAATTATACTAAGACAAAAACAATTGATGCATACAATTATTAGCTCCCATTCTACACAAAGATTCATGCCAATAGTCAACCCGAAAACCAATCCTTAGCTTTACTCATTCTCAAAACCAATTCCTAAAAGATACTACCCTTTTCTTGAACATTAAACCCAAGGAATCAATCAAGGAAATTTTTCAATCAAAGCACATTGCAAACACTTTCTTAGAACCATTGGAAAATACTTTTATACACAAGCTCTATTTTCTTTGCTTAGCTAACCCTCTTTTCTTTTCTTTCCTAGACCTTCTTTTATTTCTTAGCCTTTCTTTTGCTTTCTAGAGGATCTTTTTCTTATCAAATGATGTATACTTAGAGCTAATAATTCTCTTTTTCCCAAGTTCTTAATGCTTAAACTTCTTTTTCTCCTTTTTCATAACCAATCGGTTCACCTTTATACTTATTCCAAATCCCATTCCTTTTATTACCAGCCCATTACTCTAAATCCTCTTTCTTTTATTATTCCCTTAGTGTTATTCTCGCCCCAAACAACAACAAGTCAACAATCCACCTAGTGCTAGTTTCATGATTTCTTAACTAGCCACCTAATGAAAGCTAACAATTATCGTTTTTATACTTGCACTATTTTGCACATGAAAGCATTATCAACAAGAGGCCTCACTCAAGCTTATATCAATAAGGTATAAAAGAAAGGCAAGGGTTCAAGGTGGGAAACCATTCATTGGGGGAAATGGCTATTTGGACAAACAAGTGTGGCAAATCAAGGTGAAGATAGTCCAAATATGTATATGGTTACCATGGAAATGCATTGAAAATCCATAAGTGAGAGAATTAGATTATATTAAGTTCAAGCAGTATTCAAGAATGGCATCAAGACTAGAAAACATCATCAATTCGGCGAGTTATAAGACTAAGAATTCAAAGCACGAAGTGTACAAGATCTACAAGGAGATGTCTAAGATCTAAGGTGCTCCCAAACAAGGTCATTGGCTAAGTCTAAACAAGTTCTCAACAAAAATTGTGTCATCATTCCCCATGCAAGTGAAATGCAATCCTAGATGTTCCTAAACAAATCTATAGTGTAAATGCAACTACATGCTTGTTTTTGAAATTTTTTAATGCAAATGAGAAACTAAAAAATATACAAGCTAGAATCAAAGAAAGAAAACAAAACAAATAAAAGCAATGTCAAATACTACCCTCTCCTCCGGACTTATTTCTCACCGTCCCGGTGAGAACAAAATCCAAGAGAGAAAGCAAACAAAATCCAAGAGAGAAAGCAAACAAAATGCAAAGCAAAGCAAAACAAAAGACTACTAAAAACTATTTATAAAAGTTGGTGGATTGGTACCTTATTCAATGGTGGAGTTTTCATTAGATGGAGCTTGGAGATTCTCTTGCACGCCTTCCTCTTCCTCGGAGGAGCTCTCCTCGGACTTTTATCTCGGTATGTTTCTCAACTTCCTCTTCAACTTCTTGAATTGTAGCTTGATCATGGAGTGGTGTTGACGGAAGGAGGTTTGATAGGCTTTATGGAAAGCATTCTCACGTTTTGTTTGTGGGACGAAGTCTACCTCCGGTATTGCCCATTCGTCGTCCTCATTCGTTTCTTCATATGCTCTACGAGGGATGGATTCGAGGGCATGGTTCTCAAGTGAAGTATAGAAGTGGATGCTCTCTGTGGTTAGCTTGCTTCGTTCCGGGCATGGGAGAATGAGTTGTTGAGGGTGCTTTTCGGAAGTGAGGTAGAGGTATATGTAAGGATCGGGGGCTCTCTTCACTAGGAAGTCGCAAGATGCCAAGTACTTCTTATCAATGAACTCAATTACGTTGTCTGTGTCCTCGTCCTTTAGTTTAACTCCCAAGGCTATAAGAATTGGTGTTACTAAGCCTCTCATGAATTATGTAGAGTTTGGAGTTCTTATGTTCTTTCACATGCGAGTCCAGACATTGAAAAGTCCATTGGCAAATACACAACCAAGATTGATGTCAGATCCAATGGTGTAACTAGGCCTTGTCCGATCACGATGACATGGCTTACTTCTCACACCTCTAAAAAGCATAGCAAACTCAACCTTCCTTGAAGCACTTGTATCCTTCCTTGCACAAAATGTGTTTGCTAAGAGTTTCATCACATAACAAAGTACCGGATGTCGGATTTGGCTCATTTTTAGGCACTTCCGGTATGTATCTCCCGCTATCAAGTTCCAAAATTCCTCCACTTCAAATTCGTTGAACTTTGCCTTAGTTTGATTCTTGAACCCGAAGATGGTGCAAAACTCCTCCATGTTGAGTTGGTAGTGAAGGCCATCCACTTTGAAACTTATAGTGCACTCGGCGGCAATATGTTTCTTAGGCTTAGAGTAGTCCCAAGTTCTTTAGTATCTCACCAACTTCAACATTCAAGCCCATTTCACTTAGGAGAGGACGGTCCAAGTACCGGGGGCTTTGAAACTTGATAGTCTCAAGGGTTGCAAGATCAGCGGTTTCTTTCTCGGTGAGAGTGGTCTTCTTCCTTTTGCACTTAAGAACCACATATCGGTTATGGATCAAGGCATGAGTGGGCGCCGAATCTTTTTCATGGAGTGGGCGCTTTTTGCTAGAGTATTGGAGGATGGCAATGCTTTTCTTGGTTTTCCTTGTACCGATTACATCCATTTGTACCTACACTTGAAATTTGGAAATTTAGTCATGGTACACAATATTAAAGGGAAAGAATTTATGAGAGGATTTAGCATTAGGAGCAACAATTCTTTCACCAATAAGCATATAACCTTTCATTCATTCAACAAACCACAACACATAATTCCATTAAGTTTCAAGGTGTTGCATGTATTGAAAATTTTCGAAGTTATTCCAAAATCATGAAAAGATCTAATGGATCAAAATTTCTAAGCATGGAAGTGGTTTAAACATAGCAAAATAAGTCTTAATCAAGCAACAAATTCAGATTTCCACAATTTTTTTTTTCAAATTCTTCACTATTTATCATCTTCAACTTAACTTCCAAAAATTTCTAAATTCCACCTTTAGGCTTACAAATTTATAGCTCTAATGGAAAACCCAATCATAATGTAGTCTAAGCAAGCTATTTCAACCACAAGAATGCTCTAAAACAAGTTTTTAAAGAAATTCAAGAAAATGGAAGCTTGAAACTTCCATGGAAATGGAGCTTTGAAGAAATCATACCTTTGCTCTTTTGAATGAAGAGAGATGAATCTAGAGAATGTATAGCCTTGAAATCAACAAGATTAGTTAAGAACAATAGCAAACTCTTTGGATTTTTGGTTTCTTGAAAGAGAGAGAGTCTGCAAAAGTTCTTGGGAAAACGAAGTGTTGACTTTGGAGAAGACAAAGGTTTATTGGCTTAAAGGGGGACAAAATCGATGGTCTTGGTTTAGGAAGCCAAGTTTCGGTTTAAAAATCTGATTTTGACCGGTCAAAGGAGAGAGAAATTGAACCACTTGCCTTGGCCTTTCTTGGGATCGATCGGTCTTAAGAAGAGGATCAATCGGTCGCATGCGCATATTCGAAAAGAGTTAACGATGATCGGCTGGTCAGGCGTGAGGACCGCTCGAGGATCAGAGTGGATCGACCGGTCGCGTTGGGGCTCTCGGAAACGGGTAATGATGACCGCCCGATCGTAAGCCACGACCAGTCAGGGATCGCGTCGGATCGATCGATCGCGGGCGTGTTTTCAGAAATGGCCAATGATGACCGGCTGGTCATGTGGGCGGATCAATCAATGATTGTAGCAGATCAACCGGTCGTGTTAACTCCTTGGCGTGTAGTAGCGAACGACCGGTCGGTCGCGGCTTGCGTTCGGTTGGTCGCGGCTTGCGTTTGGCCGGTCACAACCATTTTCTTCTCCAAACTCTTCACTTATCTCGGCTTGCCTCTTTATTCCTAAAACAATTATCTGCATAACAAGAACACAAATCTAAAGAAAAGAAATTTAGCAAAAACTATATACAAAGGATACCATGGGAATGCGTCCTAAGAGCGCTTGTTTTACGTCACTAGCTTGATGTTGTGTCTGGTTCAGGCTTGAGGAGGATCCACGAGCTGAACATAATCGACCTTTTCCATTGATGAGTTAGCCAAATAGGTCTTGATCCGCTGTCCATTGACCATGAACTCTTCTCCCGCGTGGTTAGTGAGAACCACCGCCCATAGGGGCGAATTTCCTTAACTTCGAAAGGTCCCGACCATCTTGAACGCAACTTCCCGGGGAAGAGTTTCAACTTTTGAAATAGAAGCTTTTTGTCCCCTTCCTTGAACTCTCTCTTTGCAATCTTACGGTCATGAAATGCTTTAGCCTTCTCTTTGTAGATCTTAGAACTTTCATAAGCATCTTGGCGAATCTTATCTAGTTCTTCAAGTTGGATCAATCTCCTATCTAATGTTGGTTTCAGATCGAAGTTCAAAAGCTTAGTTGACCAGATGGCCTTATATTCCAACTCCACAGGGAGGTGATAAACTTTGCCATACAGCATATTGAAAGGCGTGGTCCAAATGGGAGTCTTGTAAGCTGTCCGGTAAGCCCACAATGCATAGTCAAGCTTCCTAGACCAATCCTTAGGTGCCTTTTAAGCTGTCTTCCTCAAGATTTCCTTGATTTGTCGGTTGAAAACTTCCACTTGTCCTAAAGTTTGAGGATGGTATGGAGTAGCTACTTTGTGTTTCACACCATACTTCTTTAGGAGGGTCTGGAAAACCTTGTTGATGAAGTGGCTTCCACCATCACTAATCATTATCCTTGGAACCCCAAATCTCGGGAAGGTGATTGTCTTGAAGAGTTTGATTACAACTTTGGCGTCATTCGTCGGGCTGGCGATGGCGTCCACCCACTTCGAAACGTAATCCACATCAACAAGTATATAGACATTCCCATGTGAAGACGGAAAAGGCCCCATGAAGTCAATCCCCCATACATCAAACACTTCCACCTCCAAGATGAAATTTTAGGGCATCTCTTGTCGTCTTCCAATGCTTCCTTGGCGTTGACACTCATCGCATCTTGAGATGAACTCATTTGCGTCCTTAAACATGTGTGACCACCAAAACCAGGCTTGAAGAACTCGAGTTTCTGTCTTGAAAGTGGCGAGATGTCCTCCATAATTGTGACAATGGAGTAGAATGCCTTGTACTTTATTTTCAGCCACACACCGGCGGAAAAGCTTGTCCTTACCTTGCTTGTATAGATATGGCTCGTCCCAATAGTATTTTAGCACTTCTTTATGAAACTTCTTCCGGTCGTAACCCTTTAGATCATATGGTTCTCTTCCACAAACTAAGTAGTTGACAAAATCCGCATACCAAGGCCCTTTCTCATCCGCCTTTTCTATTGCACAATTCTCTTCGACTATCTCATTTCCCTCTAAGGCTGCTGTCAAGAACATCATATGCTCTTCCGGAATTGACTCATCGATTGGTAGGCTGCATTCAACCCGAAAATATGACAAGTGATAGGCGACTCCATTCTCGATCCCTTTCTTGTCAACTATCTCCACATTAAACTCTTGGAGAAGCATAATTCATCTCAACAATCTTGGCTTGCATCCATCTTCTTTACCAAATACCGAAGAGTGGCATGATCGGTGTGCACTATCACCATAGACCCAACAAGATAAGATCTGAACTTCTCGAATGCAAAGACTACGATTAGAAACTCTTTTTTGGTTGTGGCGTACTTCACTTGAGCTTCATCCAATGCCCGGCTTGCATAGTAGATCACATGAATCTTCTTATCCTTCCTTTGTCCCAAAACTGCTCAAACCGCGAAATCACTAGCATCACACATAATCTCGAAAGAAATTTCCCAATCAGGAGGCTGAACAATGAGTGCACTAACCAAGCTTCTTTGATTCGGAGAAATGATTCAAGACATTCTGCATCAAACTTAAACTCAACCTCTTTGCACAACAACCGCGTTATAGGTCTTGCCATCTTTGAAAAATCTTTGATAAATCGCCTATAGAAGCCCGCATGCCCCAGGAAACTACGGATTTCTTTCACATTCGTTGGTGGAGCAAGACTTGTCATTACCTCAATCTTGGCCTTGTAAACCTCGATGCCCTCTTTGGAGATTCGATGCCCAAGAACAATCCCATCATTCACCATGAAGTGACATTTTTCCCAATTCAACACTAGGTTTGTTTCTTCGCATCTTTGTAATACCCTTCACAAATTAGAAAGAAAAGAGGCATACGAAGCATCATAGACTGAGAAGTCATCCATAAAGACCTCCATCACATTTTCCACTAAGTTCGCAAAGATAGCCAACATACACCTTTGGAAAGTGGTTGGTGCATTACATAGTCCAAATGTCATCCTTCGATAAGCAAAGGTATTACAGGGACAAGTAAATGTTGTTTTCTCTTGGTCTTGTGGGTGTATGGGGATATGGAAGAATCCCGAATATCCATCCAAGAAGTAATAATAAGAGTGTTTCGCTAACCGTTCTAGCATTTGATCAATGAAGGGTAAAGGAAAGTGATCTTTCCTACTGGCCGAATTAAGTTTCCTATAATCAATGCACATCATATAACCGGTAACTACCCTAGACGGTATGACTTCATTTTTGTTATTCCTTATAACTGTTACTACTATCCGATATAGGGTAAATGATACTCGCATCTAGGAGTTTGAGAATCTCTTTCCTAACAACATCTTTCAAATTTGGGTTTTACCGTCTTTGATGTTCTACGGAAGTCATCGATTGATTTTCCAAGTGGATTCTATTCATGCACAAAGATTACGAGATCCCCCTAATGTCATCTAGTGAATACCCAATCGCTTTCCTATACTTCCTCAATTCTTTCAAAAGCATGGAAACCTCATCCCTACTCAATTTATCATTCACTATAACGGGATAGGTAGAGTTTTTACCGAGGAAAGCGTACCTTAGCCCCCTTGGTAATGGTTTGAGCTCCACTTGGGTGTCATCATTTCACTCCATGGGTCGTCATTGTTAAAGCCATCGACGCTAACCTTAGACTTCCCATTCGTCTTGTTCCCCTCGATTAGAGCCAAGACCGAAAGTTCTTCCTTCATCTCTTCGGACGAGTCAAGGATGTTTTCAAAGCCAACACTATCCAAATTCAAGTATCCATGCTCACCCTTTTCAATTGTTAGAGCTATTTCAAGAGGGTCTTCGATTCTCAACTCTTCATTCATTTCCCTCTCTAAAACATCTGAAGTTTCGATTAAGAAGCATTTAGTCTCGAAGTTTGGGTGGTGTAATATCCGCCTGATGTCGAAGTTCAAGATCGTGTCCCCAAGTTACAAACCAATCCGTCCTCTCTTCACATCAATCAATGCTCCAGCTGTTGCTAAAAAGGGTCTACCAAGGATGACGGGATCAACGAGTTCTTCATCCATTTCAAGGACCACAAAATCAGTCGGTATGTCATAGTTTCCCACGCGCAAAGGGATATCTTCAATGATTCTAACCGGTATCCTTACCGAGCGATCCGCTAGGAGTAACAAGATCTTGCAATTCACAAATTTCTTTGCCCCTATTCTCCTTGCCACCATGAGAGGCATAAGATTTATATTTGACCCCAAATCGCACAAGCTCTTAGGAACTTTGCTGGTCCGATCTCACAAGGAAGTGTGAAGCTTCTGGGATCCTTTAATTTTGTTGGAGTAGTCTTCGTGATGATGCAGCTACATTCATGACTAACCACCACCATACCTTCCTCTCTTCGTTTGTTCGTGAGCATGTCTTTGAAAAGTTTTGCATAGGTCGGATTGGTGTCTGTCATATCACGTAAAGACAAAGAGATCTTTACCTCGTCCATATCGCCAAGAATCTCTCTTTTTTGCTTCTCTAGGAGTTGCTTCTTGAAGCATCCCGGAAATGGTAGCTTAGGCTCATAAGATACCGGAGCTTGCATTTGTGGCCTCTTAGGAGCCACACTATCGACTTTGGCTGGTTCTTGAGGAGGAGGTGTCTATTCACTATCTTTAGTTAACTCTGGTTCATCAATCCTGATATCATTGACAACCTCAACCTTGTCTTCCTTTTCACCACACTCTTTCTCTTTCATGGGCGGAAGTTTCTTCCCGCTTCTCAATGTGATAGCTTCACAATATCCCTTCTCACTTTTTCTTTTGATAGTTTGTTGACTCATGGGTCCAACTCAAGATATTCTATCATCTAGGCTTTGAACATGAGCAAGGAGGTGATTGTATCCTCCATCTATCTTGGTGTGGTAGGCGTCCATTTTAACACTCATTTCTCTTTATTCCTAAGACTGGATCTCTATAAATTGTTTGAGAGTGCTTGCGATATCCAAACCAAACCTTCATCGAGGATTCCATTAGTATCTTTAGGTACTTGCCTCTCTTGTGGAGAAATAGACCTGGTCGGTTGCTCTGTATGTTTCTCGTGTCTATTTAAATAGCACACTTCCTCTTGCTCATTGATTATGTTGTGGACAAGCTTGTTCTTGGCAAGGATTGCACCGCTCACTTTATCAAGCTTCTCATTCAGCTTGGTCAATCCATCTACTTCTTTTGCCGAGGGCTACAAGGTGTCATTTCTCTCTTATCTAGCATCGCTTTGGGCTAGATTCTCGATTAACCTCTCCCCCTTGTATTGCTGTCAAACCCATGAAATTCCCATAACTAGCTGCATCCAAAACTCTTCGTGATGACTCGCCACTCCGCCATAGAAAAATCCCAAAAGGTTCTCCTTCGACACTCCATGATGGGGACACTTCCTTGTATATCCTTTTAGCCTATCCCAAGCCTCGCTAAAACTCTCTTGATCCCCTTTGCTTTGGGTAGAAGTTGTCCAAGAACTCCTTCTTACACTTATCCCAAGTAATAACCAAGTCCGACGGTATATTCTTTTTCCATTCATCAGCTCTCTCTCAACTAAAAGGGAAATAGGATCATTTTGATTGCGCTTTCGGGAACCCCATTCATCTTCACAGTTTGGCATAACCTTTCAAACCTGTCCAAATGATCAAGAGGGTCTTCACATTCTGACCCATTGTACCTCTCACTTCTCACCAAGTTTATCAATCTTGACTTGATCTCAAAATCATTATCCCAATGGTTGGCATAGGGATTCCATACTCAAGCTCTCTAAAACTCGGTTCATCACAAGTCCCAATCAGTTTCGGGTTAGGTTGCTCCCTTCCTAACCCATACATTCCTCCTTGGCTTTGCATCACCAAGTATTCCCTTTTTGCAAACCTCTAACTCTCTTTCCAAATTCTACAACTCGAAAACACAACTAAGAGGTGTTCTTTGTTGATTCCTTTGTTGCACAATCCTTCAAAAGAAACAAGAGACAAGCAAATTGAGAAGTTAATAAGAAAAGAAAATAAAAACTCCAGTCGCGATTCTATTCCAAATCCTAAAGGCTAATTGCATAAATTCCCCGGCAACAGAGCCAATTTGATATTTGCTTTTTAAACAATCAAATAAATACAACAAATGCAAACAACTATAACATTGAAGTACTTGAGGTTTGAATCCATAGGGAATTTCGAACTAACGCGATAAGATTGCAAAGTTTAGATTCGAGTTAGAGAGACAATATGTTTGGGTTTTCAGAGAATTAAACTACTAACATAGAAACAAGAAACAAACTGAAAACAAGAGGAAACAAGAAAACAGGTATAGGCGAGGCAAACGATTCAGGGGAAAATGAATAAATCAAGAAGCATATGAACATAATCGGAACCCTCCTAGGGCATGAACAACAGTGGCTTGAACAACCCACTCTCATGGCATTGAACCCTTTACTAAGCAATCAATCAAGTTAAACTCTCATTTGCCAATCAAAAGCTTAACAAGCATTAACAATCAAGTTCACAAAGACCACTTTCCATCCTAACATCAACTCTCATTGGCTAGGGAAGGGAAGCTCACAAAAAGGTCATTCAAGCATTTCATCCAACACCTCTCGGGCGACAAAAGTTTTAGCATCTAGTCTTGATTAGCTACTTCAATCATAGCATTAAGATCACCTTAAGTGAAAGATTCTAAAGATCTAACAACCTAGCTTCAAGATCTAACCATCAAACCCCAAGAATCTACCTAACCATCAACCTATTGATGTTTACTTTATAAACACTCAAATAAATACAAAAAATGCAAACAACTATGACATTGAAGCACTTGAGGTTCTACACATGAAATTTAGAACTAACACGATAAGATTGCAAGGTTTAGATTCAAGCTAGAGAGACAATATGTTTTGGGTTTTCAGAGAATTAAACTACTAACATGGAAACAAGAAACAAACTGAAAACAAAAGCAAACAAGAAAACTAGGCAAGATGAAACAAAGGGGAAAGCAATAGGCTTAGGCAAGGCAAACGATTCAGGGGAAAATGATTAAATCAAGAAGCATAGGAACATAATTGGAACAATCCTAGGGCATGAACAACAATGGCTAGAAGAACCCACTCTCATGACATTGAACCCTTTACTAAGCAATTAATCAAGCTAAACTCTCATTTGTCAATCAAAAGCTTAATAAGCATTAACAATCAAGTTCACAAAGAACACTTTCCACTCTAACATCAATTCTTATTGGCTAGGGATGGAAAGCTCACAAAAAGGCCATTCGAGCATTTCATCGAACACCTCTCGGGCGATAAAAGTCATAGCATCTAGTCTTGATTAGCTACTTCAATCCTAGCATTAAAATCACCTTAAGTGAAAGAATCTAAAGATCTAACAACCTAGCTTCAAGATCTAATCATCAAAACCCCAATAATCTACCTAACCATCAACTTATCATTTCACTACTCACACATGGTGAAAAAAAAAACAAAAAAAACAAAGAGAATAAAAGATAAACAAAGACATAATAAAGAGAAAAGAGATAATGAAAATAGAAATCTTCAATAGATAGGAGATCATAATCTGAAGATCATCATCCAAGGTTGAGTCTCCAAATCCTCACCAAGATGTTCCAAAAAGGTAAGTTAAAGACTTGTGGCTACAAACACATAAAAGGCCCTATTATACTTAGGGTTTCAATAGGGAAAGAAAACAAGACTAGTCTGATGGGTTGACCTAGGAAGTCCGGTCAAACCCGAGATAAAATGAGGTGGCCGCGTCTTCAAGGTGTCGAGATTGGCCGATCGCTTCCCGTCTTTGGCCGGTCGACGTGTGTCCTCGATCGGTCGCAGCATTGTCTTCGTCAAGGATCGCCCTAGCGCCCGACCGGTCGTGGTGTGAACTAGGCAGGTCAAGATCTGGGTTGTGGCCACTTGAATATGTCCGGCCGGTCGTAGCTCTTCCTCGGCCGGTCGCTGAGTGAACTCGGTCGGTCGAATGATGTGTCTCAGAAATTCAGTCTGATGCCAGGCCGGTCGTACTGCAGTCTCGGCCGGTCCTGAATGATCCTCTTTAGTCCGGCCTGTCGCGGCTCTTCCTTCTTCTTTCTCCTTCTTCTTTCACTCAATCATCCATCCTTAGTTAATGCCTCCTTCCCATTCTTGTGTATAGCTCCCCATCCATTAGTTTCTCCTCATGCTCCACTCCATGTTCGTGTGTTGCTCTCCAATTCACCTAAAAGACTCAAAAAGAAAACAATAAAAGACTCTCTAGTTCTAGGACTCTAAAATGTGAAATGGATGCATAACTATACTAGAGTGAGTGAAATTATAATCTAAATGATGTGAAAAGAACTAGAAAAATGCATAATAATGAAGCTAAATATAGTGTATATCTACTATCATTTCACTACTCACACATGATGGAACTAAAGCAAAACAAACAAAGAGAATAAAAGATAAACAAAGAAATAATAAAGAGAAAAGAGATAGGGGAAATAAGAATCCTCAATAGATAGGAGATGATGATCTAAAGATAATCGTCCAAGGTTGAGTCTCCAAATCCTCTCCAAGATGTTCCAAAAAGGTCAAGTTAAAGACTTGTGGCTACAAACACATAAAAGGCCCTTTTATACTTAGGGTTCCAAAAGCGAAAGAAAACAAGACAAGTCTAATGGGTTGACCTGGAAAGTCCAGTTAAACCCGAGATAAAATGAGGTGGCCGCGTCTTCAAGGTGTTGGGATCGGCCAGTCGCTTCTCGTCTTCGGCCGGTCACCGTGTTTTCTTCGTCAAGGATCACCCTGGTGCTGGGCCGATGGTGGCGCGAGACCAGCCGGTCTCGGGATGAGCTGGGCCGGTCGTGATATGGGTTTGGCCGCTTGAATATGTCTGGCTGGTTGCAGATCTTCCTCGGCCGGTCACTGCATGTACTCGGCCAGTCGCAGGTCGTGTCTCGGAAATGCAGTTTGATGACCGGCTGGTCATACTGCAGTCTGGGCTGGTCATGAATGATAGTCAACCGGTTCGAGGGGCTTGTATTAGATTTGGCGAGGCATGACCCCGTCGCTGCGACCTCGGTCGGTCCCTCCTTTGGTCCGGCCGATCGCGGCTCTTCTGGTTCTTTCTCCTTCTTTTTTTACTCAATCATCAATCCTTAGCTAGTGCTTTCCTCCTAGTCTTGTGCATAGCTCCATGTCCATTAGTTTCTCCTAAATATTTTTTTGAGTTTTATAAAATTGAGAGTTTTCTTAGAGCTTGTGAGAGTATCACAAAACCCTAGCCGTTGTACAGCATTGTTGACAAGAGTTGAACTTCGAGTTCATCTTGTTGGTATAAGGTCCCTTTAGATCTCCATAGATATGAAGGTAGAGTTTATCTATCCATCGCCGCTGCCACCTCCGTTCATCGCCGCATAGCCGTCTGCCGCTGCCGTAACCCTAATATGCCGCTGCCGCTCTTTTCTTTGCTTCCGCCGCCGCCTCTTTGTCTTATAGCTGCTGACTCTTGAGATCAAAAGGGGAAACTGACGTTTTGAAAACAGTGAAAACCCATATTGTGCCGGACGCGGCCCATGTTCTCGACAATATGATGGTGTCCACAAAAGACAACTCTAATATAGACCTAAGGACATCAGCATATTCAATATACGCTGGTAGGATCTTCAACTCCAATTCTGACTTCAAACTCGCAGTCTCTAAGTATGCTTTGCGTACGCTTTTCCATTTTAGAATTATTAAGTCCGATAAAACTAGTATTATAGCAACTGTGTTGACAAAAAAATGTGGATGAAGGATTTATGGCTGGTTGTCACCTATTTTAGATCACGTTGAGGTTTGTACTGTGCAATTAAAGGACAACTGTGACGTCAAAAATAGGTCCCAATTCAAGAGAAATGCAACGCCACAATTGCTTGCTGACTTCCTTGCATCTAAATATGTGTATGGCGAGGTTAGGCCTAGGGTTTGTGATATCCCCAAGCTAGTTTTGTCTAAGTTCCACGTTTTGATTTCCTATTCAAAGGCATAGGCAGCTAAGGAGTTGGCTCTTTCCCGATCTAGGGGGAATGAGGCTGAAAGTTTCAACCTTTTGATGACTTATCTTCATCTCCTACGCTTATCAAACCCTAGAACACTTAATAATTTGGAAACATCAACTTCTAAAATTAGGGAATTATCTTTCAAGTACTTGTTTTTCGCTTTTGGAGCTTCGGTGAAAGGTGGTTGTGATTGACGGTACACAACTAAAAGGGAAATTTAAAGGATGCTTCGTTGCCGCAAGTGGACAGGATGGAAAACATGGAGATTTTCCGTTAGCTTTTGGTGTAATAGATGGTGAAAAAAACAAAGAATGGTCGTGGTTCTTCTCACAACTTAAAAAATTTGTCCCAGACCTACCCGACCTTTACTTTGTCTCCAACCGACATGCAGCGATTTAGTCATCCCTGAAATTTGTCTATCCTCTCTCTTTCCATGAGGCATGCGTTGTTCACTTGTTCAGGAATATTAATCACATGTTCAAATGTCTGCGGATGTCTGGCATTGTTTCAAAGGCAGTGCGATCTTTCACCCTTGGTGAATTCAAATACTATTTTGATCAGGTCAAATGATTGAGCCCACGATGCGTCGCATATCATAAAGACATTGGCCTAAGCAATTGAACTTTATCCCATTTAAATGGGGATCAATTTAACATTATGACCAACATTGCAGAGTCGCTTAATGCTGCTATAGGGAAGGCTGTTTCTTTTCCCATCATATCTATGGTTGAATTCATTAGGACTATGCTAATGCGTTGCTTCTCTCTTCGAAGAAAGAAATCTCCGGGATTGGCATCTATCTCCACCCCCACAATAGAAAAACGCCTCATAGCACACTTGTGAGAGGCGACAATATATGTTATCTTATCTTCTACTCCATGCCTCTTCCAAGTAAATGACAGCATGGGATGCGTTTTTCAAGTCGATATCGAACACCTCTTGTGCTCATGCAAGGTTTTTGACGTCCTTAAAATCTCATGCTCTCACGCTTTGGTTGTTGCAAGAGTTTATGGCGTTGAACCACAATCTTTGGTAGCTTCTTGTTATTCTCTGCAAACCTGGCAAAAATAGTATGAATGCGTCATTTCACCGGTTCCCAACGAGAAAGACTACAACCTTCCTTCGTCACTGAAAGACGTAACAATAATGCCACCTAGGACTAAAAGGCCCGCTGGTAGGCCCAACAAATTACGAATTCTCTCCCGTGGCAAAATTCGCGTGAGTCCTCTTTGGATTATCGTTTCACATTACATTATGATTTTCCCTCCCCTTCTCTAACTTCATGCATTTTGGCAGTTCTCAAAACAGAAATGTAGCCGATGAAACGGAGCGGGGCATAACCGTGTTACTTGCAAAAATTCAATCTAGTTTATCAACACTGTTATGGCTCCCCCATTTAGTCTTCCTGTCTATAATCTATTTGTTCGGGGTTTTGTTTCACAGACGTCTTCACTGCCTACAACTTTTATTTTATTGATGTCGTTACGTCACATACTTTTTGATTTTCGGCGCATCCAGCTGGAACTATATATTTTGTTTCTACAACTTTGTAGTAGTTGACATCTTTAACCTACGCAAGTTTAAAATTTCATTACCATCCATCATTGATGTTCGTTTTTGCCTGGCATTACGATTTTTTTTACATGACATTTCGCCGTTCCTTTTCCATGGTCAAGTCATAGTACCATTGCTTACTATTTAAATCACATACATTACACATCATTCACTCACGTTAGCACTAACATGTCTTTAATTTCACGTCAGCGAATTACAAAAGGTTTAACAATGACACTAACCATTTCTTAAAACAGAGTCTCGAACTTAAATGTCCTCCACCATATGAAATAGTCATTTGGTTCTCTCTTCGAAGAAAGAAATCTTCGGGATTGGCATCTATCTCCAATCCTACAATAGTAAAGCACCTCATAGAACACTTGTGAGAGGCGACAATATATGTTGTCTTATCTTTTACTCCATGCCTCTTCCAAGTAAATAACAGCATGGGATGCGTTTTTCAAGTCGATATTGAACACCTCTCGTGCTCCTGCAAGGTTTTTGACATCCTTAAATTCCCATGCTCTCACGCCTTGGCTGTTGCAAGAGTTTATGGCGTTGAACCACAATCTTTGGTAGCTTCTTGTTATTCTCTGCAAACCTGGCAAAAATAGTATGAATGCGTCATTTCACCGGTTCCCAACGAGAAAAACTGCAACCTTCCTTCGTCACTGAAAGACGTAACAATCATGCCACCTAGGACTAAAATGCCCGCTGATAGGCCCAGGAAATTATGAATTCCCTCCCGTGGCAAAATTCGCGTAAGTCTTCTTTGCATTATCGTTCTAATAACTTTCGCTGCAACCCTGTCCGCTTTGCTCATAGTCTCTGCTTCTTCTACAAACTTTTCCAACGTCTCATACCCTTGCTCGAAATCCCCACACGCTAATTCAAGCATCCCCTGTGCAAAACCAGTTTCCTATTAAACTTAATCAATAAAGTATGGATCAAGGCACGGATGAGTTAACGTGAAGGACAAGGAAAACGTGACTTGAAAAACACACAAAAGAGTCTTGCGGTCCATACAATAGACTTTGGCAATCTGAGGCTCAATTATTGGTAACCATTGGATGCTTCTTGCATCATAGAGCCCTTAGATGTCTTTGGGAGGATCACATGTTCAAGATAAGAGTGAAAAGATCACATGTGAAGCAAGAGAGAGCAAGATAGCCGTTTAGCTCTTATCCCTTTCATGTTTTGGGATCCGCGGCTTTACACCTCGGGATTTGTGGCGCCTCCTCCATTTCTTTCCTCTTTAGGAGTCTATACAATGTTGTATATTGACCTTTGTTTGTAAACCCTAGATACACTAGCTAGTATATATAATTGTGTAGTTGTAATCTTTAACATTCAAGAATAAGAAAACTCTTCTTTCATTCTCTCTAAGTCTCTAATCTCTCTCGCCCTCAATCTCTTATTCTCTTGACCTATCTTTGAATCTCTCGGATCTCTTCTAATCTCTCGTCTAATCTCTCTAAAATTACATTTCCAATGTCGCTTCCCCGGACCATCTTATTATTTCACAACCATCTTTAATGAAGCCATGATTTGAAACCAATCTCAATCATTCCAAGTACCGCACTTGCGGATTTCCCATTTTAAAACACCTGTAAAACAACATTCTGTGTATAAATCCATAGTTCACTAACGCTGCATTTCAGCTACTTTTATCATGCATGCTCTCTTTAGAAGTTCTTTACTCCGTCCAAGACATCGTAATACTCATGATAATACTGAGTTCCCAACCTTTTCAAGGATATACATGATAATACTCTCTGGTATGTTAAATAACTGGGATTAGGGTTGCTGCGCACAATCCATCTTCTCAGCTTTGGATTATTTTTCCCTTTTCGTTTCTAATTTTTTCTTCTCTTCTTATAATATACATTCATTCTTTGTTTACGTCCACGTATAATTTCAGGGATGTGGCTTCATGTCAACCGCAAAGTTCTTTCTCTTTCATGCAGCAAATATGACGTCATTGTGGCCCAATATGTAATTAATCATGTGCATCAAGGGGAAGTTAGTCTAAAAAAAGAAATAATTACTTATATAAGGCATAAAAATATAGTAATTACTTATATAGTGGGTAGGAAGTTTGAAATTTTGAAGAGTAAGAGAAATGTCATAAATAATATAAGATTTTCATTATATTACAAGTTTGCCATCAGAAAAAGTAAAAACAGTTAAAGAAAAAAAAGAGTAAAAAAAAATAATTTCCTATCTCTTTCTTTTTCTCTTTCTCTCTCTTCTTCTCTTTCTTCTCAAAGTCTACCACACGTCAACCTAAAGTCTACCAAACTAA
>WJSH01007496.1:4240-22552 GCA_009757365.2 Lepidium campestre | reverse complement strand
TGAAATGGACTATGCGAAAGTCTACCAAGGTACCTTGTAAATTATACCAGACTCTACCATGAAGGATTTCAAAGTCTGCCAAACTAGACATTTCATCCAGAAATAACAACTCGAAAGTGTATCAGACTCTACCACAAAGAATTCAAAGTCTACCACACTTCAACCAAAAGTCTACCAAAGTAGAAATTTTAGCTTGAAATAACAACTCAAAAGTTTACCAAGGTAGCATGTGAACTCTACCATGAAGGACTTCAAAGTCTACCACACGTCAAAGTCTACCAAACTAGCAATTTCATCCTAAAATGGACTACTCGCAAGTTTACCAAACTAATTTGTAAACTCTACCAAACTCTACAATGAAGGGCTTCAAACTCTACCTAACGTCACAATCTACCAAATTAAAAATTTCATCCTGGAATAGACTACTCGAAAATCTACCAAGGTAACTTGTAAAATCTACAAAACTCTGCCATGAACAACTTGAAAGTCTACCACACGTGAATCTAAAGTTTAGCAAACTAGAAATATCAACCAGAAATGGACTACACGAGAGTCTACCAAGGTAGTTTGTAAACTCTACCAGACTCTATCGTAAAGGACTTCAAAGTCTACCAAAATAGACATTTCATCCAGAAATAACAACTCGAAAGTGTACCAGACTCTACCATGAAAGACTTCAAAGTCTACCACACTTAACCAAAAGTCTACCAAACAAGAAATTTCAGCCTGAAATAACAACTCAAAAGTTTACCAAGGTAGCATGTGAACTCTACCATGAAGGACTTCAAAGTCTACCACACGTCAAAGTCTACCAAACTAGCAATTTCATCCTGAAATGGACTATCGCAAGTTTACCAAACTAACTTGCAAACTCTACCAACCTCTACAATGAAGGGCTTCAAAGTCTACCATACGTCAAAGTTTACCAAACTAGAAATTTTATCCTGAAATAGACTACTCAAAAGTCTACCAAGGTACCTTGTAAACTCTACAACACTCTGCTATGAAGAACTTCAAAGTCTACCACACGTGAATCTAAAGTCTAGCAAACTAGAAATATCAACCAGAAATGGACTACTCGAGAGTTTACCAACCTAGCTTGTAAACTCTACCAGACTCTACTATGAAGGACTTCAAAGTCTACCACACTTCAACCGAAAGTCTACCAAACTAGAAATTTCATCATGAAATGGACTACTCCAATGTCTACCAATGTAAGTTGTAAACTCTACCGGACTCTACCCTGAAGAACTTCAAAGTCTACCACACGTCAACCGAAAGTCTATCAAACTAGACATTTTATCCAGAAATAACAACTCGAAAATCTACCAAGGTAGGTCTTAAACTCTACCATACTATACCATGAAAGACTGCAAAGTCCACACTTCAACCGAAAGTCTACAAAACTAGAAATTTTAGCCTCAAATGGACTACTCAAAAGTCTACTAAGGTATCTCGTAAACTCCACCAGACTCTACCATAAAGAACTTCAAAGTCTACCACACTTCAACCAAAAGTCTACGAAACTAGAAATTTAAGCATCAAATGGACTAATCCAAAGTCTACAAAGGTAGCTCATAAAAACTTTACCATACTCTACCATGAAGGACTTCAAAATCTACCACACGTAAATCAAAATTCTATCAAACCGGAGATTTCAGCCTCAAATCACTACTCTAAAGTCTACCAAGGTAGCCCGTAAACTTTATTAGACTTTACCATGAAGGATTTCAAAGTCTACCACACGTCAACCGAAAATCTACTAAACTGGAAATTTCATCCTCAAATGGACTACTTGAAAGTCTACAAAACTAAAACTTTCAGCCTCAAATGGACTACTCGAAAGTTTACCAAAGTAGCTTGTAAACTCTATCAAACGTCAACCGAAAGTCTACCAAACTAGAAATTTCATCCTAAAAATGACTACTCGAAAGTTTACCAAGGTGTCTTGTAAACTCTACCATACTCTACTATGAAGGACTTCAAAAACTACCACACGTTAACTGAAAGTCTACCAAACCATAAATTTCATCGTGAAATGACTACTCGAAAGTCTACCAAGGTAGCTTGTAAACTTTACCAGACTCTACCATGAAAGACTTCAAAGTCTACCACACATCAACCGAAAGTCTACCAAACTAGAAACTTCATCCTAAAATAGACTACTCGAAAAGTCTACCAAGGTGGATTGTAAACTCTACCAAACTCTACCATGAATGACTTCAAAGTTTACCACACGTCAACCGAAAGTCTAACAAACTAGAAATTTCATCCATAAATAACAACTCGAAAGTCTACCAAGGTAGCATGTAAACTCTACCAAACTCTACTATCAATGACTTTAAAGTCTACCACACATCAACTGAAAGTCTACCAAGGTAGATTGTAAACTTTACCAGACCCTACCATGAAAGACTTCAAAGTTTACCACACGTCAACCGAAAGTTTACCAAACTAGAAATTTCATCCTAAAATGGACTGCTCGAAAGTCTACCAATGTGGATTGTAAAATCTACCAAACTCTACCATGAAGGACTTCAAAGTCTAGCACACGATAACCGAAAGTCTACCAAAGTAGAAATTTCATTCTGAAATAACAACTCGAAAGTGTACCAAGGTAGCATGTAAACTCCATCAAACTCTACCATGAAGGACTTCAAAGTCTACCACACATCAACATTAAGTCTACCAAAGTAGATATTTCAACCATAAATTTAGACTCGAAAGTCTTCCAAACTATCTTGTAAACTTTACCACGCATAGGGTACAGTCTATCGTACCGTTTAAAGTCTACCATGCTTCAGCTTGTTTAGTTTGGTAGACTTTGCAATGAGGGATATGTTGATGTGTCAATTTTCATTAATGGCATTTTCGTTATTACGTTTTTTGTTTACAAAGAAATGAAGGGTAAACTTGTGTTTTAAAATTTTTGGAGACTATTTGAGTAATTATGAAATAACATGCACTATATAAGTAATTAACTATATTTGATGAACTATATTAGTAAATAACCCTAAAAAAACCATAGTTCCGTCCCCTGTGGCATTTTTACCAACTTTCTGTTTGCTATGTCATGTTTACTAATTTAGCGCAAACGAATGGCATTTTCTAAAAATTTTCCTAAAAACTAATATGTATGTACAATGATATTTGCCCTATTTTCATCATCAAATGATTTAAAGGTTCAGTCAAAATTTAATCAATACAAAAAGATAAATACTTGCATGATCGTTTGAAGTAGACAAAACAATATCATCCACAATTTTGAAGCAATTCTCAAACCACAGGTAATTATGATGAATCACGCATTAGGTTTTCTTTTGTTCTCATTCGTTATGTGATTTGGATTATACAATTTGATTTTGGATTATAAGGTTTTGGAATTCTTAACTAGTTTATTTAGGCTTTGGATGCTTTGATTTTGATTGATTTCTTGTTCGTTTTCTGTGTGATGAGTTCTTAATATAAATAATTTTTGAAAAACGGGTTTTCCCTCTGGCAACGAAAAAGGTGATTCTGCTTCTTCCCTTGGTGCCCTCGCCTTGTCTTCTCGCTAGGGCCATGGAGGGCTCTCCCTCTTTCTCGCTTCCTACATCGCCTCTTTCTCCCTCTGCTCCGAATCAGTCCAAAAAAAAGTCATAGATATCAACACTGAAAAACTCCAAATCTCTCTCCTACATTGATTCTGCTCCGGTGTTCTCGAACGAAACCATCTCTTCATCAATCCTAGATGATGTGCTCTCTCATTCTGCTTCTTTATGGAATTTTTTTGTCCTGGGTCATTTCAATGGAGATGCTGCCCATATAGGAACTGTCCATGCTACTATTAATTGAATTTGGCAAAACAATAAGAAGGATTTGAAGATTGATGCCAATTTTATTCTTTCAACAACAGTGCTCTTCAGGATTGATGATGAAGCGACTGTTCTCGTGTACTTGGTCGAAACTTTTGGCATATTAGTGATGTTCCTTTAATGGTTTCTGAATGGACTGCATAGACTTTTTAGTACCCATATATTGCCTCTATCTTGATGTGGGTAGATTTCAAAAACGTTCTCGGGCATCTATTTACTTACCAGGGTTTAAGTTTTCTTGCAAGTTAAATTGGATTTCCGGTGAAACTTCATCCCACAACTTAAAAATGTCTTTGACTTGACGGTTCTAGAATTCTGATTGAGGTAAATATTCTCAAACCATTATTGAAACTAATTTCTCTTGCAGCTGGAAAATTTGCACAGGCTAATGTTTAGGTAGATTTTCCATGGGGACATCTAGCAAAGGTTTGTGGCTCTAAGAAAAATAGATCATGTTACCATTGTTTCAAAACGGCTGCAGCATCTGTTGAGGTTTCGGTTCTAGAAGTCAGTGTTTCACGTGTCCCTCCAGTTTCTCAAGTCGATAATGGTGTCCTTCAGTGTAACATTGAGTCAATAGAGCCAGCATTTTCAGATGTGATTTCAGATGCTCCAATTCAATATGTTCCAGCAGATGACTCAAATTGAACTAAAGTCAAGAGATCTAGCAGTCAGAATTCGGCCAATCACAAGAAAACATGAATCAGAATCTTCTGTTTAACCTATTCGATTTAATGTTCTTGATAACATACCTGAAGATGGTGAAATAGTGGAATCTACTCACGATGTCAAAGCACCCAGAGATAGTAATCGTTCAAAGCCAAAAGAGAAGAAATCCAAAGCCCTTAATCCTCCAATTGCTCGAACTAAGGACTTAACTTTAGCCACTTGTCAGACCTGCCTCAAATTTTTCATTTAATAAATGAGAGATAACTTCCATAACAATTAATAAATAGAATGGGAGAGAGAAGGTCCCCTTGCCTCAAAGCTTTTGTACCATTGAAATAGGCACATATACTCCTATTAAGGTTAAGAGAAAAGGAAGTCGATGTAATGCATGGCTCCACCCAATTGACGAATTGTGAGGGCATTCCCGCAGCATGAAGACATTGAAGCATGAACTCCCAACTAAAATAATCAAATGCTTTCCTTAGATCAGTCTTCAAAATCCCCGTAGGACTTACATTACCTCTCCCCGAGCCTTGAGCCAATCTTGTAGCAAGCAAAACGTTTTCAACCAACAATATACCATTTACAAATGCGGATTGAGTAGTGGAGATCATGGTGTGAGTTTTTAGAGAAGGATTAAGAAGAGATGGATGAGGGAAATCGGAGATGGAAGAAGAAGAGAGTTTGATGTGTTGAGACTAGGGAGAATAGAACTAAGAGATTTCTCATTCTTAAAGATAAATAGTATTACAAAGAAAGTATATATAGATACTACAAAAACTATGACTCTACATAAAAGAACAATATACAAGAAGACAAAACATCCCAAAGATGAAAGATTCCTCATGCTCGGATCCATATGTTGAAAGTGACAATAGCTATACACATCTCCCAAGTCTCCTACACATTTTCCATCTTCCAACGATCTAACTCTTCCTTTGATTGAGCACATGTGACTTTGTATACTTCATTTAGGAACCAAATTTTGATACTCCCCCTCAAGCTTGAATATGCAATGAAACATTAAGGACAAGCTTGAAAGTTGTAACTCCCCACCTCATTAAAAACCTTAGTGGAAAATTCATTGGGACAAAACCAACTAAGGGAAAAAGAGTATGGATCATGGTTACTGCTTAGGTAGGTCTATCAACCCAAACTTTGAATAAACGAACTCAAACACTTTAGAGCTTGTGACCTTGGTGAATATGTCCACTAGGTTGTCCGAACTCCTTGTGTAACACGGTAAGATCACTCCTTGATCCACCTTTTCTCGGACCTTATGACAATCAACCTCAACGTGCTTTGTTCTCTCATGAAACACCGAGTTTGATGCAATTTGAATGGCGGCTTGGTTATCACAATGCATTGTAATCAGATCTTGTGATTCAACTCCCAAATCCTTGAGAAGCGCTTTCAACCATATAAGTTCATCCGTGAGATTCTTCATTGCTCTATACTCGGCTTCCGCACTTGAACAAGACACCACCTTTTGCTTCTTGCTCTTCCATGTAACTAGATTGTCTCCAAGGAATGTGCAATACCCGGTAGTTGACTTGCGGTCTTGTCTATCTCTGGTCCAATCCGCATCACAATAACCAACAAGAGTTGTGTTCTGATTCCGACCCATCCATATGCCTTTTTCTGGTGTCCCCTTTAGGTACCCAAGGATTCGATCCACCGTTTCCCAATAACACATCTTAGGAGCTTGCATGTGTTGGTTCACTTGGTTCACCGCAAAACACAAGTCTGGTCTTGTGATTGTAAGATATATCAACTTGCCAACCAGTCTTCGGTATTGATGTATATCTTCAAACGGTTCTTGGCCTTCATCATTCTCCCCCTTGCACGTTGCTTTGTAGGCATCTTCAAGTGGAGTCTTGGCTACTCTTGTACCTATACCACACTCATGCAAAAGATCAAGTATATACTTTCTTTGAGAAAAGAAGAGGCCATCTTTGGATCGGCATACTTCAATCCCAAGGAAGTATTTCATTTTACCTAAATCTTTAATGTCAAAAACGGACTTAAGGTGTTCTTTGGTACCTTTGATACCGTCCTTGTCACTTCCGGTGATGATAATGTCATCCACATAGATGAGAATGACCATTATACCGTCTGAGCTTTGAAGTGTGAAGAGTGTGTGATCCGCCTCTGGTGCAGCGTGAGTTGCACCTCTCCACGTGAAAGACTATTATAGAGAATGAGTCAAAGCCTTTTCAGTCATTTGTTTCAGTTAATAAACTCTATTGAGCTTTTCCTTTTACTTAGGGCCTTTTATTAGGTTCTAATTATTTATTTAATTATTCAATAAGTTGGACCTTTTGTTTTAGGCCCAACAAGTGTCTAGAGAAACCCTAGGGTTTCCTATATAAACTCTTAGTCCTTGTAACTTTTCTCTTGGCTGTTTTATGAATAGAAAATCGAGACTTGTCTCACAAACTCTCTCCTTGCCATGTGAACTTCGAGTTATAGACAAGATGCAGGTCCCTTTTGATTTATTCGATCAAGAGGTTGAGCTGAGCTTGGTGTCGCGCTGTACCAACATGGTATCAGAACTCAATTGTCAAGCTTCTACTGCTCGACATCGATCCACCCCACCACCGCCGCCACACTCTCGACCCTTTTTAGGGTTTCCGCCGCTTTTGCCACCACCATGGAGCACCGCCGCCGATTTCTCCACCAAAAATCATCACCACCGTAAGATGGAGAGCCTCACTTGTGATGTCTTCTCCTCCCCGCCGTACAAAAGCCTGCTTGAAGCCCCAAAGGTTGATGTAAGTAACCTCTTTGTTACTTATGAATCTGAAAATTTTGAACCACTTAGAGATATTCAAGAGAACCTAGGTTTGATTCATATGTTAAGGATACTTTGTATTTGGAAACTGAATCCATTGTCACTAAGAATTCGTTGATGCTGAAGCAGTTTCTTTTAGCCCCACCTAAAGAGAAACCTAGTCCAAGAAACACCTTATTTCAAACTAGTTGCACAATTGAGGGTAAGGTTTGCTCTTTAATCATTGATTCTGGAAGTTGTGAGAATGTTGTTGCCGCTAAGATTGTTGAGAAGCTAGATTTGGTTAGTTTACAACATCGAAAACCCTATAGGGATGACATCTATTGTGATATAGTTCCAATGGATGCATGTCATCTTCTGCTTCGTAGGCTCTGGGCTTTTGCTAGGAAGGTAGTTCATTATAGATTTTTGAACACTTATACCTTTCGTTGAAACGAGCGAAAGTTCACCTTGAAGCCATCACCGAACCATCTTGTGGAGGATTCTTTAACTCCTGTAACTTTGTTGACGCGAGGGAAGTTTGAAGCCGCCATGAAAGAGGAACGAGTCGTGTATGCACTAGTTGCTACGACATCCGGAGCCGCATCAGATATCACGGTTCCGAAGCTCTTAGCTCCCATCATCGAAGAGTTTAGAGATGTTTTTCCAGAGGACTTACCACCATGTATGCCACTGAGGGATATTCAAAATCACATTGATTTGATCCCTAATGCATGACTCCTAGCCGAGCTCATTACTACATGAGTCTCGCTAAACATATGGAGCTGAGGAGGCAAGTGGAAGAACTCATTGTCAAGGGGTTCATCCGAGAGAGCCTTAGTCCTTGTGTTGTACCTGCGCTGCTAGTTCCAAAGAAGAACAGAGAGTGAAGGATGTGTGTGGACAGCAGGGCCATCAATAAGATCATTGTGAGGTACCGTTTTCCGATACCAAGACTTGATGATTTGTTGGATCAGATTGGCCACGCTAGAGTGTTCTCTAAGTTGGATTTGAATAGTGGATATCACCAAATCCATGTGCAACCTGGAGATGAATGGAAGACAGCCTTCAAAACACGTGAAGGGCTCTATGAGTGGTTAGTAATGCCATTCGGATTATCTAATGCCCCAAGTACCTTCATGAGAGTGATGAATCAAGCTCTTCGTCCGTTTATTGGTAAGTTTGTTGTTGTCTACTTTGATGACATACTTATATTCAGCCTAACATGGGAAAAGCATACTGAAGGTGCTGAGAGATGAGAAGCTGTATGCGACTGCTAAGAAGTGTGAGTTTGGCACAGACACAATACATTTCCTTGGGTATATAATTTATGCGGAAGGATCATCTGTGGATCCCCAGAAGGTGACAACCATACAGTCTTGGCCAACACCAAGTAATGTGACTGAGGTATGGAGTTTCCATGGTCTAGCCTCCTTCTATCGGCGATTTGTGCCACAATTTAGCATATAGTGGCACCCATCACAGACTGCATGCGATCAGGGACATTTAAGTGGACAGATGAAGCTTCTTTTGCGTTTGAAGAAATCAAGGCGAAGCTTACCTCTGCCCTGGTGATATAATTGTCGGATTTCACTACGTGTTTGAGCTTCACAGTGATGCCTCAAAGACTCGCATTGGCGCTGTCTTGAGCCATAGAGGGATTTTGTGCTTTATAATGATCATGATTCCATGAAGCATTTGACTTGTCAGTCTAAGTTGTCATCACGACATGCTAGGTGGTTAGGGTATCTGCAGCAATTCACCTTTGTTATCAAGCACACCTCTGGAGATATCACAAGGTTGTTGATGCACTGAGTCATTGGGCCTCTTCACTTGCTATACTACAGATTTATGTCCCTGGATTCAGTACATTTGCTGAGTTGTATCCCACCAATCCTTTCTATAAAAGGATCCTCGAAGACACCACAACTGGGAGAACAAGCGAGTACACATTGCATGATGATTTCTTGTTCTATGAAGCACGCTTGTGTATTCCGGAGAGTAGTCTGTGGCTACAGTTGATTTTGGAATTGCACAATGAAGGCTATGTTGGTAGAGATCGCACGCTTCAATTGGTCTCTAACTCGTACTTCTGGCCATCTCTGAGGTGAGATGTAGAGCGCTTTGTTGAGAGATGTTCGGTTTGTAGACGCTCGAAGGCAGGAGCTACAAATGCTGGTTTGTATATGCCTTTACCAATACCAACTCAGCCATGGACTGACTTGAGTATGGATTTTGTTTTTGGCTTACCTCGGACTCAAAGGGGGTACGATTCAATCTTTGTGGTTGTTGATCTCTTCTCCAAGATGGTTTACTTTATCCCTTGCCGTAAGACTACGGATGCGGTACAGGTAGCTAGTCTATTCTTTCGAGAGGTGTATCGATTGCATAGATTGCCTGTGTTTATTCATTCGGACAGGGATTCAAGGTCTCTCGGGAACTTTTTGAGGTCTTTGTGGAAAATGCTTCATACCCGTTTGGATATGAGTTCGGCATACCACCCTCAGACGGATGGACAGATTGAGGTGGTCAACAGATCATTGGGTAACTTATTGAGGTGTTTAGTGGCCGAGAAGATCAAGACGTGGGATTCACTTTTGCCTCAATCTGAATTCACTCATAATCGTGTTGTCAACAGGACCACTAGACTTGCTCCGTTTCAGGTCAACTATGGGTTTATGTCTCGTGCTCCCATTGATTTGAGTACTCTGTCGGGGAGTACAGGACTACATGGTACTGCTGCCGAGTTTGTAGAAAAGCTGCAAGAGGTGCATCAACAGACCAAGCAGAATCTAGAAATCAATACTAAGAAGTACACGGATGCCAAAAGAGGTGCAGCCTAGTCTTTGAAGAAGGAGACTTTGTGTGGGTGAATTTGACTAAGGATCGAGTACCTACATGGACGTACAATTAGCTGAAAGCTAAGAGGCTTGGACCTGTGGAGGTCGTCGCCATGATCAATGATAATGCTTATCGCCTAGCCTTGCCCCCAGATGTGACTACTTCTAACGTTTTCAACGTTCGACATCTTAGCAGGTTTGTCCCCCATGAAGAGCCATCATATTCAGAGGCGAATCTTTCAAACCCAGAGGGATTTGGTGCAGCGTGAGTTGCACCTCTCCACGTGAAGGACTATTATAGAGAATGAGTCACAACCTTTTCACTCATTTGTTTCAGTTAATAAACCCTATTGGGCTTTTTCTTTTATTAGGTTCTAATTGTTTATTTAATTATTGAATAAGTTGGGTCTCTTTTTTTAGGCTCAATAAGTGTCTAGAGAAACTATTGGGTTTTCTATATAAACTTGTAGTCCTTGTAACTTTTCCCTTGACCGTTTTATGAATAGAAAATCGAGACTTGTCTCACAAACTCTCTCCTTGCCATGTGAATTTCGAGTTCTAGACAAGATGCAGGTCCCTTTTGATCTATTCGATCAAGAGGTTAGCTGAGCTTGGTGTCACGCTGCACCAGCCTCGGACTTCCTAAAACCATGATCTCTCAAGGTATGACTCAACTTGTGATACTAAACTCTTGAAAATTGTTTGAGTCCGTAGATAGCTTTCCTAAGCCTTATAATGTTTTTGGGAGCTACAATGTGTTCCAAACCCGGTGGAAGAACCATATACACCTCATTTTCAAGTTCGCCTTGAAAGAATGCATTCTTGACGTCCATTTGCCACAAATCCAATCAAGGTTAGTAGCTAAAGATAATACAACATGTACCATATGGAGTTTGGCCACCGGTGCAAATGTGTCATGATAGTCTTCTCCATATGTTTGAGTGAACCCTCTCGCCACGAGTCTAGCTTTGTGTCTATCAAGTTGACCATCACTCTTGTATTTGATGGTGAAGATCCACCGAGAAGTCACGACCTTCTTTCCATGTGGGAGAGTGGTTTCATCCCAAGTGTGGTTGTGATCCATGGCACCATGCTCTTCACCAACCGCATCACGCCAAACCTTGTGCTCTTTAGCCTTCTCATAGGTCTTTGTTACATAATTTTGGTCTAGCTGAGTGATGAACGCTTGATACTCCACCGGGACCATGGCAAGATTACATACAACTTGTTTTGGCTGAGCCTCGGCAATGTTGTTGTAGTATACTCTAGCTTCGGTGTCAAGAGTCTTCACACTTTGACTCCTCCTTAGATTTGGCTGTTCCGGTGCTTCCATGGCTTTAATATCATCTGGAACAATTGTAAGATTGCGCACTATTTGGCTTCAGCTTAGAGTTGATGGCCCATTTACTTCCACGACATCAACATTATCTGAGCCAAGTTCTTCTTGATCTGCATCATGCCCTCTGGTTTGCTCAGTCAAAGGCGGAACAATCTCCATACTTGGTTCGATAGCCGTTTGAGTTAGACCTTCCACATTGTGTGGTATACTCTCTTGTGGTGGCTCACACACATCACGTCCTTCCTCATTACATGGTCGGGTACTCCTTGAGCTAGCACTCAAGTCTCTGATCCCAAGTTTCTCAAGAAGCATTCAAAGACTAAAGGTGCGATCCAATGTATTCGTAGACAGTTCTTGGAGATTTTGCCAATCTTTTCTTCATAATACCCTTTGTCTTCCACGAACTTGACTTCTCTAGAGACCATGACTCGTCTTGACTCGGGTATATAGTACTTGTACCCCTTTTGGGTAGTTGAATAACCAATGAACATGCCTTTCACAATCTTAGTATCAAGTTTAGTCATTTGTCCTCCTGGGGTAATAACAAAACAAACACACCCAAATACATGTAAGTGATAAATAGACGGTTTGGTTGTGTTTAGTACCTCAAATGGAGAAATGTCATGAAGCACTTTAATGGGAATGTGATTGATTAGGTAATATGCCGGGACCACGGCATCACTCCAAAACCTCTTAGGGACATTCACATGGAACATCATTGATATAGCTACTTCCATAAGATGCATATACTTTCTCTCGGCTACACCATTTAGTTGAGGTGTGTATGGATAAGTAGTTTGATGAATGATCCCTTGTTTGGCAAGAGTTTGTTTAATTGCATGACTTGTGTATTCTCCTCCTTTGTCAGATCTTAAGATCTTAATCTTGGCACTATATTGAGTTAAAACATAATTTTGAAAGTTACTAAAGGCTTCATGGACTCGATCTTTGCTAGGAAATAATGTCACCAAGTGCATTTTGATTTCTCATCTATAAATGTCACAAAATATTTATCATGATCTCTAAATTCACAAGGGGAAGACCACACTTTGGAATGAATAAGATCAAAACAATTCTCATAAATAGTTGAAGACTTAGGAAACACCAATTTACAATGTTTCCCAAATATACACGCTGCACAATTATCATTCTTAAAAGAAACATTAGGCAACATTAAATTCAAAGCATGAGAATGTGGATGTCCTAAACGAGCATGGCACAACACATCATCACTTAAACTAGAAACAAAAACATTATATGAGCTAGATAAACTTGAATCAAACGATAGAGTTGGACTATTCTTGGTCTCCTTTAGCAAGTAAAGTCCATCATTGCTAACACCTTCTCCAATGACATGGCCACTTTTAGTATTCTAAAAACAAACCTTGTTAGGATCAAAGATAGCTTTACAATCTAAGTCACTAACAGTTTTATAACACTTAACAAATTTGACTTAAATATTGGAATATAAAAGGCCTTAGATTCCTTATCAAACAACTTAAGATCACCTATACCATTAATGGGAACCTTCTTTCCATCCGCAATACTAACACAACCTAAGGTCGGTTTCAAGTTCTCAAGCAATTTAACATTACTAATCATGTGATGTGTTGCTCTGGAATCTATCACCAAAGGTTTAGCAATTTTGGACACATAAAAAGAGTTACCGGACTCCTTTAGAACATTGATGGACTTAATGAGCTCTTCACGTCCCGGTAGAAGATTGCTGAAATCTTCTAAGTGTGACCGTTGTTGAGAAACAAACGGTGGCGCTTCACGGCTCTGGTGAGTGTAGCTTGGTGCTACCTCTTTATCACGCACAACAAGACGTGGGCTTGTGTAGACTCCAAAGTACAAGGTAGGACGAGTCTTCGGCCTCTTGGGTGAAGGAGTATCACGTTCCACAGTTTGAAGCTTTCCTAAGGCTCCTCCATTCACGTTCAAGCCGTCTATGATCTCCATGGCTTCAGCTTCATCTTCGAGCACTCCTTTGCTCTTGTAAGCTCGCTTGTCCTCTACAAGCTCTGTGTCAACAGCATCACACTCAACAAGAAAAAGAGAATCACACAAACCTTTTGACACTCTAGTGTGCACCGTAAGAGGAATAGAATCACACAAGACACGTAACTCCTCGCCAAGCATAGCTTCTCAGCGGACTGGTCTCTCACGCACCAAGCGTGTGTAGTCTTTGGGCTGCTCGGAGACTGTTGGTGCTTTGTGAGATCTCTCAACATCAAGGACATGTCACGAGGAGTAGTTTCAGCCACAGTAAGGCTGATGTCATCGGCCACAGTAAGGCTGATGTCATCGGCCATAGTACCAACGAACAGGTAATGCGACGGTGAGGCAGCAACAGTCGCAGATCTCGTGTACTCCAGAGGCACACGGTGAGTCTTGTTCTTCAAGCCACAAAGAGTAGCTAGAACACAAGAGGCTTGCTGAGCAGGCTGATTGATAACGAGATGCAAAGGAGCATCCACGATACCAACAAGAGAAGCTGCGGACTCCCACCGCGGTGTGAGCATAGTGCTCAGGGGATGTGCTTCACAACGAGCACGAATCATCACAACAAACAGATCTGGTCGGTAGATTCCAAACAAAAATTTAGAGTTTTTGTTTGTTACCTTGTGATAGGTGAATCAGGATTTGATCGAGCAGTAGAAGTCGATCAACGTGGCTCTGATACCAAGATAGTGTAGTGCACTAAAGAGATTAGGGTTTTAATCTCAAGATGCAGCAACACAAGACAACAGAAGGCGGAAGCAAAAGGGAAAACAAAGACGGCAGCGGCTTCTAGGGTTTAGAGGGGGCGGCGGCTTCACGTGGTGACGCCGGCGGTAAAGGTGGTGGCTTCGGTAACCGGATAGATAAGCTCAACCTTGATGAACTGAATCAATCAAGCGACTTTCTACCAAGCAATAGAACTCTAGGTTCACACTTGCTCATGCTTCCTCACGCAGGAGCTATGCTCAACGACGGCTAGGGTTTGTGATTTCTCACATTAGTAAAAAGCTAGGGTTTTTGTTTATTGTAAATTTTCTTTTTTTATTAATAATGAAGGGGTTACATATTTATAGTGAATTCCCTAACGAAAACCCTAAAACTTAATGGGCCGAGGCCTTATGGGAAACCCTAAATAAAAGGAAAACTAACAAAACTGAAAATCCCTAAATAAATTGAAAAGTTCCTAAACTGATCAGACTTTCTTATCTCCTTAATGGACCCACGAAATTGGACCTTAAAAAGAAAGGAGTCTTTCACAACTTAAGCTCAAAACACGTGACCCTAAGGCTTTATTCAAACAAACCCAACAAAAGCTCAGTAGTCTTTAAAAAATAGATAATTAAAATAGAAAAGGCCAAAGAGAGTATAAGCCTACGTGCTTCTTGGTCAACCTTGGTGCCACGCTGCACCAATGGGATAGATAAGCTCAACCTTGATGAACTGATATACATCATTATTTTCTAGTTTTACATACATCTTCTTATTCATTTTCATCATATAAGAAGTGCATTCATTCATTTTAGTATATGTTTTTACTCATTTTTCACTTTAGAGTCTTAGGAAAGGGAGTTACATATTTTTCCTTTCTTTGAGTCTTTTCTAGGTGATTTGGAGCCAATTTGGAGGAATGGAGACTTGGAGATGAATGTGGAGCAAAACTATGAAGTCAAATGCATCAAACAAAGAAGGAAAGTCGGTTCTGTTGATTTGATAGAGTTAACGCCTTCCACCAGATGGAATTGAATGAACTTTGGACACAAGATAGCTATAATAGTTTAGCTTTCATTTGGCTATGATTTAAAGGCATTTGGACAATCGGTCAGAGAGATACAATAAGGTCTAAGGTCTCCACGGCTTCCACAACATCGAGCACTCCTTGGCTCTTGTAAATACACTTATCCTCTTCAAATTCTATGCCAACAGCATCACCCACAATTAGAGGAAGAGAACCACACAAACCTTTTGATTATCTAGCAGGAAAAGGATCATTGCGCATCATGCGCACATCTTCTTTAGCAAGTCCAGATGCTTGCAGTACATGGATATGTCTCCATGTCTTAACGGGCACGTCACAGGGAGATGGTTCACCCATGGTAAGCGGCGGTGGCAAAGAAGGTTCTAAGGCTTCTGATGGCACAACATCGATGGGCACTTCCTCACTTTTGATCACCCTCTTATCTTCCTCAAGCGTGATCTTGTAGGTATCATTCACAGCAACATGAAAGAGAGATTCATAAGTACCTTGTGAATTTATCTTGGGTGCGGATTCAGTGTGAACCATCACGTTGCACACACTCTTCTCCTCCGATGGATTCAAAGGTTGGTAATGCACGATCCAAGCTCCTGAGCAAATGAGATAAACCTCGGTGTGAAGATTCACCTACTTTAGGACTCCGAGTTGGGGAAACAGTGTTCAGCGTGTGTGGTGTTGATGTTGTGGATGCAACTCGCCGATCGGGTGTGGCTGGTTCTCCTTGGTTGTGCGGCATAGTAGCTACGACAACGGCGTAGCTCCAGGGCGGCGGGTGTGCTTGTCGTGGACGGTTCACCATGCCTTGAAGGATGGTGAGCACTTGTGCAACTTGTTTGGACAATTGCTCAAGCACTTGGTACAGCAAGAGCAGTTCAGGTGTAGATGATTCACTATGTGGATGTGACATCTCGTAAGAGGGGTCTTCAAAAGCCAAAACCAGATCTTGAGGAACAACAAACTAGTCTTGGATGTTGATACATTATTGGGCAAAGCAGGATTTGATCAAGCAGTAGAAGTTGATCAAGATGGATTTGATACCACTCTGGTGTAATGTGCTTAAGGGATTAGGATTTTGAGATCAGAGGTGGCAGCTACAGGATAAAGGGGCGGCAGTGCCGTGATAGGAACGGCGGCGGCGGCAGTGAACAAGTGGTGACAGTGGCAGCGATGGGATAGATAAGCTCAACCTTGATGAACTGAATCAATCAAGGGACCTTCTACCAAGGAACATCACTCTAGGTTCACGTTACTCAGGCTCCTAACTCGTGGGAGCAAAGCTCGATGATGGCTAGGGTTTTCAAGATCCTCTCACATTGGACAAAAGCTAGAGTTTTGTTTTCAATATATCTCTCTATTTATTATTGATGCAAGGGGTTACATTATATTGAGAATCTCCTAAGGAAACCTTTAAACCTCATTATCAGACTTACTTAACTCTTAATGGGTCAATCAAAATTGATCATTCGAAAGAGAAAGGGTCTTTCACAAATTGGGCCTAAAAACTAGATTACTTAGTTAACCTATAAGTTAAGCATTTTCACCTCAAAAACAAAATGCCTTATAGGACTTATTACAGCCAAGCCAAACAAAAGGCCTAATGGGCTCAAATAGTCTTAAATAATTAAATAAAAGGAAAATGACTCATATAGAGTAAAAGCATGTGTGATTCTTGATTAACCTTGGTGCCACACTGCACCAAGTACTCTCTCGATTTTTCAAATTGAAGGTAGGAAAACTCTTAAACAACTTTGTAGTGCTTATTAGTTATGTTTTTGTAACTAGATTTTGAAATTATCACTATTTTTTTGTAGTGGTGCATAGTATTGAATTTCAAAAACAAGGTCTACCGCATGCTCATATCTTACTATGGATTGGTAGAGATTGGAAGAATCTATCAGCATCAGATATTGATCAAGAAGTTTCTGCACAGATTCCAAAACAAGGATGAAGATCGAGAGGGGTACTCTTTAGTAAAGCACCACATGATACACGGTCCATGTGGGGTTGATCGCCGATCGTCGCCATGTATGAAAAATGGAGTGTGTACCAAGAAATATCCAAGATGTTTCACTGAAGAAACCACGGTAAATGAGCCAGGCTATATTGTATACATGCACCGACGAGATGAGGGTAAAACTGTTCTTAAGAGTTCAACACCGCTTGATAACCGTTTTGTTGTTCCATATAACATGGGTATTTTGAAAAAAATACAAGGCCCATATCAATTTCGAATTGTGTGCTGAATCTCAGGCTGTGAAGTATCTTTTCAAGTACATAACTAAAGTAGTTGATAAGACTACACCTTATTTCAAGTGGAAAAGGTGTAGGTTCTGTGATTTCTTGATTAATAAAGATGTCAATTATCCTTGATCCTGCTAAAGTTTCATTGCCCATATGAAGTACCTTATGTCTCTGTTGTTCTCAATGATTATTGCGGAACCCTCGACCTATTACTGAGTTTGTACCATATTTGTTCAGCATCTCCATTTACTTTTTCTTTCTTACTGAATTCGTCAAATATTGAGCAGGTCATATTATCTGGGTCTGCAACCATGTATCTCTTTACCAAGCCTCCCTCATACTTAAAAACTTCATTCGAAGCCGTAATAGACCCTCGATAGTGAATGTTAAGTTTGATTAGACCTGCCTCACTACATAGGTATAATTGACATCAATGAATCTAAAATTAATAATTGCAATGAGTAAAGAGATTGCTATGATTTTTTGATATCGTGGTACAAAATTGAAACTACTTGATCTAAGATTTAACAATATTTGAATGTTCCATAGTAGCAATATCTAAAGTATATGTCTTAAGCCATTTGCCAACTACAAATCTATCATGTAGCATTGTTCCTGTTGGAACTTCAAATTTGAATGAGAAATGATTGTAGAAAAACAAACCATGGTCCATGTGGGGATGAGTCATGATTATCTCCTTAAATCATGGATCTAATTGAGACCATGATTGTCTCCTGAAATCATGGACTTAAATCTCTTTTGGTTTTCTTTAAATAAAACCAAAGACTCATTCTCTACAGATAATATACAACACACGTTCTCTACACACAATCCTTCAT
>WJSH01007495.1:20568-32368 GCA_009757365.2 Lepidium campestre | reverse complement strand
ATACACTTAAACTTAAGTATAAGCTAGAAACCTATCTAAAATCCGGATTAAGCTTCTTATCAAGCTAAGGAGAGCAAAAAGGATCACTGTAATGAACAAAGAATGAAAATTTCATACAAAGGAGGAAACTTTAAGCTTACCGAAGAGAAAACCATCTCTAATTTTTCAACTTTCTGATTATACTCATCCTTAGATAAGAACCCTAGCTTGCTAACATCTAAAAACCCAGATTTCAAAGAATTCCACAACCCATTTCCATCTTTTCCTTTCAATTTCTCACGCTTTCTCCGTTTTTCAACCTTATTTTTCTCCCCCAAATCACTCTCGCACCGATGCACATAAACCCTACTGTTACGTTCTCTACAATCCAATCTTGACCCGACCCGTTCTGGATCTCTGAAGAAGAGACGATGCTCCAAGACTCGTGGGTATACTTGAATCTTCGTCAAAGTAGTCATAGCTAAGCTTTGATTCTCATGCAAAGATAACTTAGAAATCAAGATAAAGGAAGAAGCTTTCTTTTTTGGTTTCTGGGGACCCAAAAAGTTAGATATTTTATCTTCGGATTCGTCGAAGACGTTAAATAGAGATCGGAGAAACAAAGAGATTAGAACGAAGGAAGAAGGGAGGTGAGGGAAAGAAGAAAGGAAGAGAAGTGTGATGGCCACACGTTACAGCAACCTCATCTCATTAGCCTAGTAGTGACACGTGTCATTTGTGTTTTTGTTCCTTTGCATGTTTACGATAATTTTTCTCTCTTTGTGAGCTACTTAGAGTTGAAAAAAATATGTTAGTTTTTGGTTGTTTATAGTGTTTTATTCGATAAGAATTGAAACCAAAATTTGATTCAATTTGTTTTCTAGAAACAAAAAAATTGATTCAAGTTGCATTTTGGCCTTATTTTGTCTTTACTTGAATAGAGATATTTCACTATGTAAAATATCTAAAGAATTTTTTGATTTTATTTTTTAAAATATATTGCATATTTTTATCTAAACTCTACAATATAAAAAAATTGACAAAAGAACTCTCTCCCCACTACATCAAGAATTCTTCTCATATCAGCCTCAGAGGTTCGACCCTTTTTCATTACATGAGATAAATTAAAAAGACTTTTAAGGTGGATTTTAAGTTATGGATCAGATCTTGTCGATGTAATTGTTGACAAAAAAACTTTCTCCTTCTCTAAGAAGAATTCTCTCTAGAAAGAGAACGGAGTAACATTTTTCAAAGATATTTATGTTCAAAATCAAACAAATACCTATTACTATTATCTCTTTTTCTAAAATCAATAGTGAATTACAAGATCTAGAACTCCATAATCATTTTCAGAAACGATTAAACATAACAATTTTTACTTTACTCAAAAACAGATGATCAATAAAAGTGTATAGTCTCGTAACTATAAAAATTTTGAGCTCAATCTGAGCTTACCTCCTCTATTACTAGCTAATATGGATGAAACGCTTGAGGAAATCATGAGATCAATGTCCATACATGATGAAACTCCAATCGATTTGCCAAGTAAAGGTGAGTATAACTCCATTCAATGAAAAAAAAAGTTTGATAGGGAAGATTCTCAATCCCTAGCAACAAATATGGCAAAATTGATATTTAATATGCCATGAATCTGGAGGCTTCACAATCGTGTCCAAAATATTTTCTTAAAGAAAGACAAATTTCAATTTATCTTTTAAGATGAAAATGATCTTGGAACAGTGTTACAATATGGATTTTGGAATTTTGATGATTGGAGGTTTATTATGGAACGATGGTTGGATAATCCTCCTGAGGATTAATTTTCTTCCTATCCCATCTGGATTCATTTGGCAAAAATCCCTATGAACTACTTCACGATTGATACAATTAGGGTTGTGGCTAACTCGATTGAAAAGGTTTTTGATATCGCGTTTGATTCAAACTGATATCACCCGAATGATTTTGTTAGAGCTAGAATCCTCTTTGATTATAATCACCCCATTAGGAAGTCTAAACCTATTTGATTGTCTTCTGGAGTGGTGTTAAGGTGGGAATTGAATTTGAGAAAATTCGTAGTTGTTGTTTTCATTGCCTAAACTTGAAACATGATAAGAATCACTGTCCATAACTGAAAAATATTTAAAAAGAAAATAAGACACAGGGCTCATACGAAAGGCATATGATAGTAGAGCAATATCTAAATGAAGATAAGATAGGAAAAATGGAATCAGAATTTGACTCACAATTAATTTTCCTACCCAAAAGTTTCGATAAGAAGACACTAGAACATTTAAGGATTTTTCTTAATTAATATCCTAATATTGAAAATTTGAATCTAAATTCTCAGTTACACAAATTAATTTCTGTAATGTCGACAAATGGACAAGAGATTATAATTAATGGAGACAGAAGGATGAACAATGATATAATGATGGAGCATAAATGCAGTATTAACAACTACATTAGTATATACATGGAAGAGATGATCAGTAATCAACACGATAAAGAACCGTTAACTCATGTTAACTGATATCGAAAAAACCACGGTTACACATTTGTGTAGATATCGAAAAAACCGTTAACTCATGTTAACTGAGATTCATAACAACCTCTTCCACAAAATAACTATGTTAAAAGCTAAGAAAGAGAAATAAGACAAAAAAAGTAGTGTGCTACCTAAATATAAAACCTTTTATGGGAATGATTCTATACAAGGAGAACACCAAAGTGAATCACGTTTGGTGGTTAACCAGAAGCTACACAATCTGTTTAAATAAGTATACTCAGTTGGAATTGTCAGATGCTTATGAGCACTCTGACAATTCAATACCTTAAGGAAATGAGGCAACATCATTTTCTAGACATTTTGTTCCTCGTGGAGGCGAAAAATAAGAAAAAACATATATTATCTACACAAAAATGGTTGGGCTATGAGAATTCTCATATTATTGAACTGATGGGTTTATAAGAGAAACTTGCATTAATTTTGCAAAGCGTCGCACAAGGTTGAAATTATATTTTATGATTATAGAATTATAGATACAAGAGTCAAATTGGATCTATCATATTATGTGTATCTTTTGTCTATGTCGATCATGTTTAATAGTTGAGATCCATAGTATGAGACAAACTCTCAGATATTGAGTTAAAAAGAACGAAAACTTGATTTTTAACTGGAGATTTTAACGAACTATTAAATAATGACGAAAAGATAAAAGGGACAACAAGACCAGAGTCTTCATTTTATCCATTTTGTTCAATGGTAAGGAATTGCAATATGAGAAAAATTCTCATCTTTGATAATTTATTCTCTTGAGCTAGAGTATGTGATAACATTTGGATACAATGTAGAGTGGATAGAAGTTTTGGTAATGATGAGTGGTTTTTATTACTTCCAAGAACAAATACCACTTATTTGGAAAAAAATGGGATCGGATCACCGGCCAAATCTAACATACTTTGCTACAGAGGAGAATCATTTTCAAGGAAGATTTTGATTTTATAAAAGATGGATATACAAAGAGAACTTTTCAAATGTGGTTAAAAATGGTTAAGAGATGAAAGGAAGCCGTAAGGAAATTACGATATTTGATCGTATAGCAACATGTATAAGAGCAATATCACAATAGAAAAAGAGCAAACGCCCCATTCAGGTAAAGATGTTTCAGAATCTACGAGCATATTTGGAATTTGAATAATCTAATTTATATCCAAACTTGCAAATGATATCGAACATTAAAAGGGAATTAGTCAGAAACTACCACGACGAATAAATATATTGGAAACAGAAAAGTAAGGAAGATTAGTTATGTTAGGAGATCGAACAAGATACTTTCATGGATGTGTTAAGTATCAAAGATTAAAGAACAAAATCCCCATAATGGTGAATCCCCATAGTTAGGTGGCATATTCCTTTCAAGTGTAGTAGTGAAGACTACAACTCTACAATTTTGGTTCTTGGCTTCACTTCAACACGTTTCATCATCTTCTTTCGTTTGAGTTCCAACAATTTTGAAAGGAATATCAACAGAGCTTTTGAGTTGACAAGGAACTCGGCGATACCTGATCTTGAGAAGCTACAATCCCTCATCAGAGACAACTATGGATGATGGTTCTGTCGAATATTTTTGACATTTATGTCAATTACTAATTGGAAAAGGAAATCTTGTACAACTTGAAGGTAAAACACAGTGTAGAAGACTGAACAAAATGAGAGTAGTATAGATCAATGGAATGACAAGTGGTACAATGATCTGGAGGAGTAGTATAGATCGATGGAATCGGGCCGTGTCCATTTGCAATGGTGTTAGATGATGAAGAAGATAATTTATTGAAAAAGGATGTAGATCTGAAAGCTTCGAAGCTCGAGAAGGCTTTTTCTTGATGATGATATTCAAATAGAATCTGTCAACCATTAGTATCTTGGTAACACTATACAACCTCGTTATCTTTCTCATGATGCTAACGTTGTCGAAAGCTTGGTTCTAAGAACAAAAACAAAACTCACAATAGATCTGAAACTGTCCTCGTGTATAATTTATCTTTGACTACCATGTTTTAACTTTGTAACATGCATAAAAATATGATAAGTTGTGCTCTCTAAATGTTTGCAGGGTTTAATCAAGTGTTTAATGTTGGACAATGCCTATGTTGCTGCTTATAGATCATTGTATCTTTGATTTGACATCTCTGAAATTTGGATACATTGTTGAATCTCATGATCTTGAATTTTCGAATATATGTTTTATTCAAAAGAGCTCTTGATATCAGTTATTCTAGTAAATTTTTGGAGAAGCGTGTGTTTGATTGTGATAAAGATTAACTTTAAAGAAGTAAAGATCTATAATAAAATGATTTCGGTTCAAATTTCATCTCTAGTTTTTTCTTGAACATGATAAGCATAGTAAAAAGTTTGGGTTCCAGCTTATAGTTTACCGTATGTATCCCTTTGAATATATGAGATGTATTCTCAGGCTAATGCCATGAACAAGATGTTCATTGGGAAAAGGAGACACATTAGATCAAGGCATCAAAATGATAAGGGACTTCTTGAAAGTTGGTGTTCTATCACTAAAAATAAATAGGTCTTGATAGATTCTAGTTGATCTGATGATCAGAGGACTGAGTGGAAAATTGGTTCTAGAAACATCTTGTGAAATGGGACTTAAAACTCTCTGATTGACACTTTCTTAGTACTTCACATTGACTTCTATCCGGGTAGGTATTAGAGAGAAATAAGCTACCGCTAAGGCAAGGCATGAAGACAAGGTTGGAGCAAACCTCTTCACGCGAAGGCTAATCAAGTTTCAAAGAAGTTCCAAAGAAGGTGAAGAAGGCTGAGTCTAACTAAGAGGAGGCCGAATACACCATCAGCCCACATTGAAGTATTTGGCCCACATTGAAGTATTTGGATTCCATCTCACCAAAATATTAAAGTGACAATTGTATAAAGACACTAAAGCATTCTAGAAGCCTTGGTGAATAAGAATGTGACCGTTAGAGCAAGATAACACTTTTGGTGTCATATATCCGTTGATATTTTTGGTGTCAATATAGTCGTTGTACAAATTAGGATATAGTTGTAATTGTAGCTTGTCTATATATTGCTTGTAACTCGCAAATTGTAAAGATAAGAAAAAATAAACTCTTTCTTCACTATTCTCTCATTCTCTTGATTCTTCTCATTCTCAATATACTCTAATCATTTTCCATATATTCTATTCATGCTTGTGAAATTCTAACAGTAGGGTCATTGGCAGTGGCAGACGCAAAAAAGAGGAGAATGTAGCATGTGACCCACACAAAAAGTTAGTTAAATTTTATTTTCTTCTTCATTTTTACCTACTTTTTTATTTCAATTTTTATACATAAGGTGTCATGTCATTGATTCAAGAGGTTCAAACTAAAGGAGTGTGTTCTTTGATTGAGAGATGTTTCATGTCTTATGATCCGTAAAGAGAGTAAATCTCTTGTGTTCATGATGTTTTCAGTGAAAACATGTACACAGTTGAGTGAAGAATTCAAGTGGTGGAGAAGAAGAATTTCACTGAAGTTAGAGAGATAGCTCACTATGAAATTGTGACGAACGTTCTGTATGTGAAATGGGTTTGAAGTGACTTAAGTTAAGTATTTATGGGGTCCTTACCAAGATATTTACTCACGTAATTAATTGGTTCAAATGGTTAACTGAAGAAAAGACACTAAATTTGTGGGAAAACGGTCGAAAACCAACCTAACATTTTCTGTAGTGCCGATTCATACATGAATTCAAGGACCTATATTTTTTGTGAACGAACTGCCAAATAATTCAAATTGTGAACATGAACATACCATAATCTGGCCTAAACCCTAATTGACTGTTAAGGTCATTAGTTAAACGTTAAACTTTCGTTTAACACCGTTTAGCATGTGATGTGGACAAATGGTTGCTTAGTTGGCTCAAAACACAAAACGACGCCGTTTTGTGGTCGTAAGAAGCAATTAAAAAAAAAGATGAATACGACGTCGTTTCATTGCAATTGGGGATTAAAATAACCCTAATTTTATTTCTTCTCTTAGCCGAAAGCAAATCCAACTCTTTCGTACTAATTTCTTTGAGAGCGAGAGAAAATCATATATGTGTGTTGTCGTTTGTTCTTAACAAAGTGAGAAGAGTAATTGTGTTAAGAGAACAAGAAAATATTTGGAGGAATTGTGGGAAAGCGAGCTGTAGAATGAGGTAAGTGTCGAAGAATTTCTAGGATTTTTTTTTCTTTTAGTTATTGTCTAATTCTTCTTGCATGCATGAATTCTTGGTAAATCGTGGATGTTTAAGTCTTGTTTCATGCCAATCGTGACAAATTTTGGTTTGCAAACAAATCAAAGGTTTTGTTTCATCTATGTTTCTTTTTTTTATGGTGAGAAGTCATTTATCATTCATAGTTTGATAACGTAAATAGTCAACTTAGGAATTGTTGTTTCGTCTTTTATAATGTGTTTTGTTTGTTTTTTTGTAGTGTAATTCGTTTGTTTGATCTTGTTTACAGCTTTTTCACCCAAGTCGTGTTCAATGTGTGGATTGGTGGGTATTGGGTGAAGTCTAGTAACGGAGACATGTCATATATTGGAGGTGAGGTAAAAACAATTGATAGCTATCGAGTATGTTGAATGGAGGTTTGTGCGGTTATAAAGTGTGGTATATACTTCCCTTTGAAGAAGTGAAGGATATGAAACTTATATATCGTGACGATGATGAGGAAATGAAGAGGTTGTATGAAGCTGCGAATTGGACTACAATGGTTATTATGTATGTGGTCAACACAACCGAGCATCCACATGACATTGAAATGGCTGAGGGTAATGAGGAAGAGACACTACAAGAAAGGGATGTGGCGTGTAATGATGATGAGGATATTGATTTCCATGACACACCACCAAATTCATGTAGTGAAGATGAAGAAGAAGATGTTGTGCGATGCAAAAGAGGTAGTGGTAAGCTGAAACTAAAACATGTGTTTGATGGATTATGTGACTTTAAACAAGCACTGTTCGATTATGTTTTAAAGATTAGGAGGAACATAATGGTCGATGGGGGAAAACAACATTCTGGGTCAAGTGTAATACTCATGGTTGTGGATGGGTTATATATTGTTCTTATAAGGAACTGGTTGGTAAATGGATAGTGGAGCGATATGAAGATAATCACACATGTCATATAGACGGTTACAACAAAATCCTAAAGGCTAGTGTCATTGCTAATCTTTTCTAGATGAGATAAGAACGGATCCGAAGTTGAAGCCTAAGATGATATAAAATGAGCTTCTAAAGAGATATAGATTGATCACTATCAATGACAAGTGTAGGAAGACGAAGGCAAAATCTTTAAAAATTATCCAAGAAGGCATGAGTAGCAGTTTTCCAGATTGAGAGACTACCAAATGGAGCATATATGGTTAGTTTTTACTTAGTTTTAACTATACTTTAAATGTTTTATGTCATTATATATTTGTTTACATATTTCTTTTCAATGTTTGTAGCTCTAATAATGATTCTTCAATTGAGTTGACCACATATATAGAAGATGAGGGAGAGTATTTCAGGCGGTTTTATTTTTGCTTTGTGGTTGTAAAGAACATATGGAAGTTATGGTGTTGACCCATTTTTGGACTCGACGGCTGTTTTTTTAACTGCACACTGAAAGACCAAATACTAGCAGCTGTTGGAAGAGATATTAACAACGACATGTACCCTATTGTTTGGGTTGTAGTCGCCATAGCAAACAAGAAGAACTAGTCCTAGTTCAACTGTAAGTTTAAGAGTGATTTATAGTTAGGAGATGGTCAAGAATGCATTATCATATTAGACAGGCAAAGGGTAACTTTCTGTCATTTTTATTCTCTATTGGACTCGGATATGGATTGGTAATCTAAAGAGTTATGTTTTTTTATAATGTATTATGTAGGGTTTGTTGAATTCTGTTAAGTGTGGAGCATAGGATCTGTGCTCGACATATATATGAGAATTTGAAGAAGGTTTTCCCCAATCAATACGATATGAAAAGGCTTTCTTGGCGCCTTGCAGAAAGCTACACCCAACAAGAGTATGATGTTAATATGGAGACTATAAGGGGCTATGATGTGAGGTTGTATGATGCAATCATGGAGAGAAACCCAAAGAACTGTAGCATAGCTTTTTGCACAACAAAAGCTTCATGTGTTGTTGTTCACAATAACATAAGTGAGTCTTTCAACAATGCCATAAATCCTGCAAGGTATTTACCAATGGTAAAGATGTTGGAAATCATTAAGAGAAAAGCTATGTTTCGTAATGACCTAAGGAAGAGTAAGGCGTTGAAATATCGAGGGAAATTCACACAAAAGATTATGGAGATTATCGAGATGGAGCAAACAAAGGCAGTCAAATTTTGCAAGATGGTACCCAGATCTGTTGGTAGATGTGATGTTCTAGAGCTCGATCAGTTAGTTAGCATCAACATGAGAATGAAAAAATGTGTTTGTCGAATATGGAAGATGAGTAGAGTGCCTTGTCGCCATGCTTTGAGGGTGATATTGGAGAAGAAATTGAACCGAGAAGATTATATATCGTCTTAGTTTCTAAACTCAAGCCAACAACAGATTTATAATATCAATATAAGACCAGTCAATGGAATGCGTTTTTGAGATAGAAGTGGTTCGATTATTCTACCTCTACCTAGTATGGTTGACAACATTGTAAATCAAAGAGGTAGAAAACCGAAGCCAAAGAGAAAGAAAGGAAGGCATGAGTCACCAATCAAGAATGTAGTTTCTCGAAGGAAAAGAAATATGCATTTTGGAAGATGTGGACTTGCTGGTCACAATGCCAAAATTAGTACTTCAATTATCTTTATTTCCATTGCTTCTTACAAAAAAGACTAAAACATAAATTTTCCAAACTCCTCCAACTTACAATAGCATAAACATAAACATTCCTACTTATTCTTATAATTACACTAAAACATAAACTTACAAACTATTACAATTAAGCAAATGAAAACCCATGATATTCTTCAAGCTACAAAACTGCATGTTACATTCATCAAGTTTCTTTCCAATATTAGTCTCAAACAGACGAGTTTGGTTTGCCAAATTCTCAAGCTCATACTCATAAACTATAAACTGTTAAGCTTTTTTGCATCATCCTTGAATCAACTTCAACATTGCCAAATCTATCTATCAGATCTTCAATTTCCTCTTTTGTTGTCTTATCTACTCATTTGAATAAATAATTCCATTTGTCCTATACAATTGGTTACCAAATTCGAACAATTACATATTCAAACCTAAAATTATCCATAGAAAATTACGGCAAAATTATACTTACTCATTATGATCCATTATGACAAGAATCTAACAATCTCTCTGGATTTCTACTCGGAATCCCTCTACCTTTATATTATATTTCTCCCAAAATCTAACACATGAGAATCATCATAATAAAATCCATTAAATCAACATGATGATTGATAAAGGAGAATTGATTTACCTGGATTGACGAATGAATCAAAATTGAAGATCAAACCTGCTTCACAGGTCCACGATTATATCCTCTCTCGAATAAGAGAAGATAAGAGCACAAAGGAAAAAATTGTGAGGATTTAGGGATTTAATCCCTAATCGTGAAGAGACGACGCTGTTTTATTTCTTATGCCAACTCATCACTCATTAATCGACCTAAAATGCCACCTATGCGCTAAACAAGTGTTAAACGGGTGTTAAACAGAGGTTTAACATTTGACTAACGATCTTAACAGTCAATGAAGGTCTAGGCTGGATTATGGTATGTTCATGTTCACAATTGTGTTGTTTAATTGAGAGAGGTTTTATGTGTTATGATCTATAAAGAGGTTAAGTCTCTTATGTTCATGATGTTTTACGTGAAAATATGTACACAATTAAGTGAAGAATTCAAGTGGTGGATAAGAAAAATTTCACTGAAGTTTGAGGAGATAGCTCGCTCTAAAATTGTCAACCAAAGAAAAGATATTAAACTTTTTAGAGTCATGGTAGGTGAGAGAACTGGTTTCGTAATGAGTGTGTACTCATGTGTAAATGTGAATTAACTTTTATTATTATGAACTCTTTGTAATGTTTAGAGGAATGAAATGACTTTTATGTAATTCAAGTTGCATGTTTGAAACAATAAAGAAGAATTTATGAATACATTAGATTGCGAATTGATTCAAATCTTAATAACATCAACTTATTTTCTTCAATTTTTGAAACAAGTGGGAGAATGTTGGATTGTTTCAGAAATTGGGCTATCGAAATTCGGTTTATTCTTAGTAGAATATTAAATCTATTAAAGAAGCCAAAAATACATTCTTAATTCATCTTTCTCTTCTTGAATCGATGGGAAGAACATGTCTCCTATATAAAATAATGAAAGAGTAAAGTATAAAGTGAATGAGCTGAGAGAAAGAGAGAGATGAAACTAAGAATCAATTAATCAATTTCTTATGATGAATTGATTGATTGAATAGAGACAAACTGAAGCGAGAGCTCTTCGTTTTTTCTCTTCTAAAATATGTTGTGTTATTTACTTATTTTTTTGAGGATTTCAACTCAATTCTTGAGTGTACATGAGTTGAGTGTATAGAGAACGCTAAGGGGATCCACCTTGAAGAATACTCTTGCACGAAGATAAGGTGGTATATTCCTCTCATGTACAGTAGTGAAGAATACAACTCTGCAACTATTGACTTAAGTTCTACACATTTCATCATCTTCTTTCGTTTGAGTTCTAATAGCCGAAAGTTTCAACAATAGCTCAATCATATTTAGAAAACCAACACTTGTTTCAGTGTCTCATCAAACATGTGAAACCATATGTCTTCATTTTAATATGAGATCATTAAGATACCAATTGTCTTGGGTTAAGACTGAATCAACATAATTTCACCTCTTCATATTTTTTCATTCGTTCATCAATTACAAATTGCAATTTTCTCAAGTAAACAAAAATAAATAAATAATTATTCATACCGCTAAAATTGTTCAAATTTCTTCCAAAGAGAGTGGAGTTTGATCCATGATTTGGATGAATTAATTAACTCTATAGCTTTTGGCGGGTAAAAATGTCCTACTTCTTTTAATGTTTTATGACTTTTCATCATAATGTTATAATTCCTTCAAATGTTATACTTTGCTTATTTGGAAAATACCACCTCAATCTCCATAGATTAAACAAGTTTCTAGCTTATGTTTTTAATTTTTTCAATGTCAAAATCTCAATACATTTATAAATAAGAAATAATCATTTTAGTTGAAAAATAATCACATCATTATTCATATCTTCTTATTAT
>WJSH01007482.1:2599-14300 GCA_009757365.2 Lepidium campestre | reverse complement strand
AAACCCTAAACCCTAAACCCTAAACCCCTAAACCCTAAACCCCAAACCCCAAACCCTAAACCCTAAACCCTAAACCCTAAACCCTAAACCCTAAACCCTAAACCCTAAACAGCACGATTCAATCATTATCCAAGTTCACCGACCGATACGTTCCGTATACAACAGCTTCCATTGACAAGGTAACATTTTCATCGATTACTACTATATAAAAGTTAAAAATTTGATTAAAGATAACAAAGTACATTGATATAAAAATGCATTTTTCTTTGTAAATTCAGTTCAGCAAAGTGTTATCGTGTCTGCGATGAAGAGGAAATGAGGCTGATAGAGATAATGGACGTTGAGTACGATGAAATGCAGTTGACGATGATAAAGATGACGCAAGCTCATGAGTACGATCGAAGAAGAAGATTCATGGGATGAAGACATGGACATTAATGAGGAAGAGAACATAGCCATTGATGGATACTATTTTTTTTAATATATTTTCCCAAACAAATAGTAACTGCTAAAAAAAAGAATTATCACTATGGGTTATTAATTGAAGTTAAACTTGTTTATTACCAGAAAATCTGAATAACCAAAAAGTACATGAATACCCGGTAAAAATAACCAAAAAATACAACTCACTCCATTTTTCCATTATTTTTGAGATCTTGTAGATATTTTTTATTTTTGGAAACTCATTTTGTGGTGAAATTTGTAAGTTATAACCTTCAAAAAATCATATCTTACTCTATTTTTCATTATTTTTAAGATCTTGTAGTTCTCAACTTTTTTTGCTTGAAACCCATTTTGTGGTGAAACTTGTGAGTTATAGCCTTCAAAAATCATATTTCACTCAATTTTTTATTATTTTTGAGAAATAGTATATTTCAAATTTTTCCCCTTGATACTCATTTTTTGGCAAAATCTGTGCGTTATAGTCTTCAAAATCTGTGAGTTATAGCCTTCAAAATATCTCATTTCATTCACTTTTTTTTATATTTTAGAACTAGTATATTTTAAATTATTTTGGCTTGAACTTCCTGATTTAGTAAAATATGTGGGTTATAACCTTCTATAAATAAATAAATAACGTTTCACTCTATTTTTCATTATTTTTGAGAATCTGTAGATTTTATGTTTTTTGGTTTGATACTCATTTTTATGGTGAAATGTGTGAGTGATAGCTTTCAAAAAATCACATTTCACTCCACTTTTTATCATATTTAAGAACTCGTAAATTTTAAATTTTTTTGGTTTGAACCTTGTATTTTGGTAAAATATGTGGGTTATAGCTTTCAAAAATCAAATTTCACTCCATTTTTCATTATTTTTAAGAACTTGTGGATTTCATTTTTTTTTTCTTGAACCTTATTTTTTTGTCAAATTTGTGGGTTATATAACCTTCAAAAAAATCACATTTCACTTCATTTTTCATTATTTTTGAGAATTTGTAGATTTCAATATTTTGGCTTGAAATTTATTTTTTGGTAAAATTTGTGGGTTACATTTTTCAAAATATCACATTTCACTCCATTTTTATTAAAATGTGTGGGTTATAACCTTCCAAAAATCACATTTCACTCCAATTTTCATTATTTTTGAGAACTTGTAGATTTCAAATTTTTTGGCTTAAACCTCGTTTTTTGGTAAAATTTATGGGTTGCCTTAAAAAAACATATTTCACTCTATTTTTTATTATATTTTAGAGCTTGTAGATTTTAAATTTTTGGCCTTGAAACTTGTGTTTTGGTAAAATACGTGAGTTATACCTTTCAAAAAATCATATTTTACTCCATTTTTCATTATTTTTTAGATCTTGTAGATTTAAAAAAATTTGGGTTGAACCTCATTTTTTTGTAAAATTTGTGAGACCTTGAAAAATCACATTTCATCCATTTTTTATTATTTTTTAGATCTTGTAGATTTAAAAAAAATTGGTTTGAAAGTCGTTTTTTGGTAAAATCTGTAGGTTAGCCTTTTAGAAAATGTCAAACAAACGAGTTGTTGACTCATCCCTTGAATAATTCTTTGGCAATGGCCTGGAAGTGGATATCGAGATCACTCCATAACTGCTTTCTTTCGTATAGTTTATTGTAGGTGGCTTAACTATACGATTGATGGCCTGGTTTGACTTGAAGATATATGAAACAAAAGTAGACTTCTCCCAAGTAATCCAAACCAAATATATAGAAGGTGCACGATCACTCGAATATAAGTTACAAACTTTAAACGTAATTGATTTCTCAAGAAACATCACACAACTTGTTTACATAACTAAATTAAATGATAAGGAGTTTTCGTAAAGTGGTCAGTCGTCCATAAGCATTTTTTGTATATTTGTTGTTTAATTACTGTAAGGGCACACGTCGAACTCAAACTAGTTAATTGTTAGATTCAAAAGCCACTCTATATAGGCCTATGTTTCTGCTACGCCTTGGAATTATAAACTATAAGATGAATTAAGCCGTGAGAAGTGAGAAGTGAGAGAACCTTACACAGCATTGGCAAGAGCTCGCCGTTTGCATCATATTCATCTCTTTTGAACGAGCCCACCAACCATGGTTTTGCATTGCTACTCTCTTCCCTCCTCCCAGCCAGGAGACAGAGAAATACAGTCTCTGAGCTGATGCTTGTCAACTTGATGGCTGCTTCTTCCTTCGCCTATGTATTAGAATTGGTTCACACGACAGGAATCGCAAAGTTGTCCAGGTTTTTAGATTTTTTCTGGGCAGCCTTGACGGCCACTACTCTTGCAGAATTGGCTGCCCTATTGGCGGCTGCAACCGCTCTGTTAACTCTCTCATCAACCTTGTCCACATCATAAGCCTTCTCGGCTGCTCTTCGTGCCTCCTGTGAATACAAATGTTTTTTTTTGGTTCAATACAAGTATTTACAACAAAGTCTTGCTTATATATTATATAAGTATGCCAGAGACCAACCTGGACTGCATTTAGCACTTTGGAATGGTTGACCGCAACAGGAGATACCGAACAAGAAGTATTTTGTGTGCTAGGAATGTCGAGGATACCATTTTGCCAATGGCCCGACTGTGTCTCTCCATTTCTGAATGTATACATTCCCAGCCCTTGCCGCCTACCTTCATGCCAAGCTCCCTCATAACGGTGACCATTGGCAAAGCCATAGACCCCAAATCCATGCATTTTGTCAGCAAAGTATTCTCCTGCGTAAGTGTCCCCGTTCCTAGTTAAACAAGCAACATTGGAATCAGATCAAATTTAGATTATAAAATTGCAACAGAAGTAAGTATAATAAAGTACAATGTGAACAACAAAGGTAAGTAGTAAGTGAAAACAGAGGTAAGACACGCAAATCAAAGAAACATAGAAAGAGTTGTGAGGACAAAGCAAATAGTTGTTTCACAATCCCAATTCCGGGGAAGAAGTTACCTGAAATGGTAATGACCAAGACCATGCTTGACGCCCCACTTGAATTCCCCAACATAACGACTTCCGTCTTCGCAGGTGTGAACTCCGCAACCGTGACTCTGACCGCTGGACCATTCGCCGGAGAACATGTCTCCGGTGTAGAATCTGTAAACCCCATAACCGTGGCGAAGCCCCTGTCTATACTGGCCCCTGTAACGGCTGCCTCTGGCCCAAGTTTCAACACCGTAGCCATCGTACTTGCCATCAACCCAGTCACCTTCATACCTTCCGCTCATGGAATAGTAATAGACGCCTTTACCTGAGCACATACCCTTGTTGAACTCTCCTTCGTATACGTCACCGTTACTGTAGACCTGGACCCAGCACCCGGAGCTTCCCCTCTTGTCCAAATTAGGGCGCGAGCCGATGGACCAGAAGACGGGCAAAGGGGTCGTCCTAGACGGGGAGGGGAAGGAGCGTGCGAGGAACAAGCGGATCGAAGGGAGGCGAGGGAGAGCGAGATTCAGGGAGATAAGAAGCGCTGCGGAGAAACCAAAGGCGGAGAGGAAATCAACAAAGAAGGAGCGACTGGGATGGGAGAGGAGGAAATAGGAGAGAGGGAGGAGAAGTAGAAAAAGAGGATAGCGGCGAAGAGAGAGCGGGAGAGAAGATGTCGGAGAAGAGGAAGAAGAAGGAGAAGGAGAAGGAGAGTAGCGACGCTTGTAAGGGACGGCCGGGGAAGAGGGATCACGGTGGTGATGGTGATGGTGAGAGACGATCTGAGGAAAGAAAAGAAGAGGTGGAGAAGGATTGAAATCGGAAGAGACGCCGCTGCTTTCTTTTCCGATCTGAACTTCCGATTTCTTCTGATGCATCACATCAATGGAGAGCCCGCTGATGGATTTCAGGGCTGCCTCGTCGAGGAAGATGATAAGAACCCAATTTTTTTTGTTTCCAGATTTTTGGAAAATAGGATACTCCCTTCTCATCCAAAACAAAATGTACCCTCCGTTCTTCGCCTCCAAGTTTAGTGTCCTACTATTTTTATATGTGATATCAAGTTGATAGTCTTATGTATTTTTTCTAAATTTGCTATCCACATTTGTTATTCTTGGATCATAACTTTTGTTACTTTAAATTGAATTATTGTTCTAACCTTACAAGCAGGTTTGTATCAACGGAGATTGTTTTTACCCTCCATATCGCTCAAGCTGCAACAGTTTTCAACTTCAGAGATGAAGCCACAGTAACAGTTAACTAAGACATTCATACCCTAAAGGCAATCCTGGATAGTCCATCCATGTTGCACAGCGCATAAAGAAAGATTGTTGAGAGACAGATCCTGTAGAATGGACGCGAGGAAGCTGTAATCCAAGCAGGTTCTAATTTATCAGAATAACTTAAATGCTCTAGGAATTCACAGGTGGAAATTTGACTCGCTGGCCTGAAATGGGAACGCTGAGAGTCGTGAGGGCGCAGTGAGACGCCATCCATTAGGGGTAGCTGCATCTGCAACATTACTATATGCTAATTCCAAGTTTCCATGGGCCACTATTTTCCAGGTACCAAATAAGTGGACCGAATAGAGGCCACGGGTCATACCATAAGAATCAATTTCTTCCATCGGGTAGGCTGCAACGCATAAATCTGATTGCATCATCACATAGCTGGAGCAGCTGCTTCCATGTCACCGACACTCTGTATCTGTGGGATAGAGACCAGAATGTTTCGCTAGTGGAAGATGGTTTGACTGTCTTTCTAGTTTGCAATTGGACTCAGAAAAGGAAATTGCACAGAAGCCATTTTCTTTCATTCTTAAGGCTGTTAGCTGAAATGCAGGAGCATGCCTTTTATTGAAATTGTCATTTACAATAATAACAATCACTTTTCCCATTCAGTCCTCACACTGACCTGAATATGTTTCTCACGCAATCCAGTAACTCACTTTCTACTTAAGAAATGGTTTGCATCGTTTTTTTTTTTTGTCATAAAGAAAAACAAAAAAAACTGTACAAGACATTTGTGAAGTAGATAGTGAGTTACAAATGGCTTGCATCGGTTAAGCAACACAACTATACTGTAGAGTTACCCGGAGTCGCTTTCACTTTCAGGTGCCCTCTGATAAATTAACGTGCTTGTATCTGCGTGGTACTGCCCATACAAGGCATAAACGGCAGTTGCAAGCACACTGACAACAACAAACCTAATCCATGCTTCATAATGCAACTGCAAAGTAATGAAAAGACCAAAGTTAGATTATACAGTCTGTGGGATTAATACATAGTTAGCTCTCATCGTGTACCTGAGCAAATAAGAAGATGTTAAAGAAAATGCAAACGCATGGCACAATGGGTACACCAGGACAGCGAAATCCAGAACCCGGAGACTGAGCATAAGCCTGGAAGCATAAAGCTGAGGGGGTTAGCATAAAGCATTGCTAGGAAGGCACTTGCTGATTTGTGGATAAATCTATGAAGGTGTATTTTAACAGCATAGTCGTGTCATTTCTAATTGCTGTTTAACAAACTTCTTCTCTAAACCAAGAATGCCAAAGTTACTTCAACAGTCGCAGAATTCCGAAGTATCACCATAGATTTCCATGTTGCAGAACACGCTACTGGTGGGCTTTATTTTATGCCGAAACACTAAAGACTTAGTATCTAACGTTCCAAAATTAGTGAGACTGGCTTTTAATTATTGAACGCTGCAATAAAGAAGACTGGTGGATTACGCTTAGGGGTACCTACTTGGCGAAAATGAAGAACTGCTGAAGTAACAACTGCCAAACCAATGGAGAGGAGAAGAAATATAACTGAAGCACTGAAACGGTAAAATATCCCAGCACCAAAACCACTGCATGCAATCATAACAAGGCAAATGACACCTTCTTGCCAACTTGATGTCCGTCCATTGGACGACTCTCTACCTTTTTTATCATTCAATCTCAACGCCACAACACAAGCCGCAACAACTGAATACCCAGTCTGAAACGATGGAACACCAAAAATAATGTTAAATTGTTAAGTATCAGTGTCGATTAGAAAACCAAAAGGAAATATAAAATTCAAGACCTTAACGTACCAATGTACCAACGGACAGAATATGGGAAAGACTATGTACATTAAATATGCCAGCTAAAACCGCAGCTACAATGCCGCACCAGATTTGAGAATGAAGGGGTGTATGAAGAGTTGGGTGTATTCTGGAAAAGATTGAAGGCAATAGACCATCCCTTCCAAGTCCCAGATATAACCTGGACTGTTTATGCGAAGCATCATATGACCACTCAGAGATACCTTGGTTTGCATAAGAAGCTAGTGACGGAATCAAAGAAATTACAAAAGAAATAATCACCTGAACATAAAGACCAACAAGCAGAGTAGTTGTGAGTCCAGCAACAGCACCGATACTGATTAAGATTGAGACAAACTTCATACCCTTCGATGTAAACGCTTCAGCTAAAGGAGCATCTTCGCTGAGGAGACTGAAAGGGACCATCCCGGTGAGCACTAAACATACGCCAATATACAGAGAGATACAAACCAGAAGGCTCCCCATAATTCCAATTGGCAGATCACGCTGATCAGGACTTAAACAGCTATAAGATACTATGAAGATAGTGACTAGATTTAGCAGAAAAAGATGGGCAGACCTGAGGGTTCTTTGATTCTTCAGCAGAATTAGCAACTGCGTCAAATCCAACATATGAAAAGAAGACTACAGTAGCTCCAGTCAGTATTGCTTTAAACCCATTCGGTGCAAAAGGAGACCAATTAGCTACATCAATTTCAAAAGCACCGGCACAAATCACAACGAGAACAATGACGACCTACAAAGGAAGCAATATCGTTAAGAAGAGTTTGCGCGATCTTAGGTAAAAAGAAGCTAGGGAAAGAAGCATACTTTGGTAGCAGTCATCACGGAGTTGACAGTGGAAGATTCTCGCACACCTTGACACAGAACAAGGGTCAAGAGAGCAAGCAAAATGGGAGCCAAAACATTTAAAGAGAAAAAACCTCTTAACAGCTCTTTGCCGCTTCCCATCCAGAGGGGAATAGAGCCCTTGAGAGCTGGAAAAAGCTCAAGAAGAGCAACTGCATAGCTTGCCAAGCTACGGGAGATACTAGCAGCACCAATATGATAATCAAGCATGAGTTGGACGAAAACAAGGAAAGCTGTGATCTCATTGAAAGCTGAATATGAATACATGTAAGCTCCACCAACAACAGCAGGGAAGCGAGATGCAAGTTCAGCATAACAGAGAGCGTTCAACACACACGATGCTCCAGCTAGCAGGAAGCTGATAGTGACACCTACACCAACAATGATAATTAGCAACTTGTTGTAAGTAGGCAATTGTGAACGAATCGAAAGAGAGATGATGAAAAATATTTTCTCAACTTACCGGGTCCAGTATCGCGAGCGACGGTTCCGGTAACGACGAAGACACCGGCGCCGATGGAAGCACCGACGCCCAACAAAATGAGGTCGAAAAGGCCGAGGCGACGAACCAAAGAGTCGCCGGAGGTGGAGTGAACAGCGGTCCGGGACGAAGGAGGAGGCAATGGTTTAAATCGGCGAGCTGAAGCACAGAAATGAGAGAACCATGTGGCGGAGGAGAGACGTTCGTAGCCTTCCATGGAGAGAGTTAAAAATTGGGTAGAAGAAAGAAAGGAAGAAGAATTTCAGTCTTTCAGAGATCAAGATGATGATGAATTGGCTATCTATTTTAACCCGGGATCCAGATATATAATTTCTGGGCCAAAAATTAGGCCCAATAGAAACCAGCTAGCTAAGCCCAGTGGCCCTAAGACGATTGTAGAATAGAACAAGGCACATCACATGGAAGGCGATGATCACTAGACTCCACGAAAGTCAATTATATAATAGAAAAGAAGTCAGTCTGAATGTCGTCAGCTTTACTTAATAGAAAACTAAGAAACTCCTTCGTGCTGCTTCAAATTGATTCCTTTTGTCTGTATTATTTTAGTATATGACACAATAATAAAATATAGAAGAAGAATACTGTGTAAAACGTGATTGATTCGGCGTTTCCCAGCAACTGCATTGTGCATGTATATTAAATTAAAATTAAGGAGATGTGTGTATATATATACCTTCTCCCTCCCTGTAAAGTGTAAACAACCTGAGATCCAAAGCTAACATCAGAAGAGCAAAGTGAGTGAGTGAGTGAGTGAGAAGAAGAAAAGAAAAATGGAAGATGAGTTCAGATGGGATAACGGCTCGGCAGCTCTCGATTGGATTCGCCGGCAACTGCTGGAGGAGGACGAATTGGATATGACAGCTTCCGGCTTTACAGCCGAAGATTCATCATCTTCTGCCCCGCCACGGAGAGGGGCAAATTACAAAGGAGTGAGAAGAAGACCATGGGGGAAATACGCGGCAGAGATAAGAGATCCAACCAAGAACGGAGCAAGAATATGGTTGGGGACCTACAAGACGCCCGAGGAAGCAGCGGTGGCATATGATCAGGCAGCTTTTAAGATGCGAGGCTCCAAGGCTAAGCTTAACTTTCCTCACCTTATCGGCATTGACCAGACTGAGCCCGTGAGGGTCACTAGTGGTAACAAACGCCAGTGCTCGTCGGAGCCCAATTCTCCTGCAGCTAAAAGACGAAACATAATTAACCTTACGGCTACACTCCCTTCCCTCGGATTAAAGCTCTCTGTATTTCAAAAGCACTTACAATGACTATGATCCATCTCTTCAATTTATTTGTTTTTTCATTGTCCATATTTTTGCTCTTTTGATACCAGACATCTTCTCGACTCTCCCTATATATTGATTACGATTTATCTTCTAAACAAGTCTGTGAATCTATTTTCGTTACATAAGAATCATCTTATAGCTTTTTACGTGTCCTTCTCTTTTCTTTTCTTCCAACAGTCCAGTCAACAAGATGTACGAAGAAACAGCATCCACTTCTTCAAAATCAACAGCGTACTAAGAATCTTTCCTCACACAAAAGTCTATAAAATGGGTTCAGACTTGAATGACAAAGAAGCCTTTACATTTCTCCCGCAAAATTTGATATCCTTATCATCAACTCACTCTATCTTAAAAAGCAGAGAACCTATGCCACAACAATCTCTCTCCTCTCTACCTTGTTTCATGGCACCGGATGCCTCCTCCTACAACACAATATATTTTGTTCCATGATTCCTATCTCAATCAAATTGTACTTTATCTCTTTTCTAGTTATGCCCTCTCCCTTAAACTCCTATTCCAAGGACTCTTTGGTCTACGTTATCATTTCAGATCTACCTACCTTCACGATGATGTTCACCCATGGCCATGAGTTTAGAGTAATTGGTTTCTACCTAATCAAGTATGAAATCTTATCCAAGAGCTTAAGGATTCTACTTAGCACATCAATAGTGAGTTCTGGAGATGGTCACGGAGTCACTTACCTCTTGGGTCTGCTTCGGTCCTTTTTGTAGTCCATCACTCCACTTGGTTCACCAAATATCTCTTCATGCCCTCTGAACTCAATGTCGGCCTGTCCACAGTGTGCAACTTCTGCCACAATGTAAGTAAGAGTACACAGACAAATATCTCCCATTCAAGTAAGAACAGTCTTCATTTTCAATTACCATCACCTATTTTGACCAAATATTAACTACTGGCTGCTCTCTTAAGGAAGAGAACAGACTTCTTGCAATAGCATAACAGTTCTCAATTTCAATATTTGACAAAATAGCTAACTCCCAATGCAACTATTACATGTTAAATGACAACCTAATCAATGATAAAAAGAACAACTAGCAGCAATCTACGAGTACCTTCATCGAAGCAGCATCGCATCCTTCGCTTTTTGCCTCTGAGATGAATATTTTGTTAAATCCTACCTGATTGGTGTCGATCCTTTTGTCTATGTATCGAGCTCAATATTTTTTTTAATTATAATCAACCAGATGACAAAAAAATAAAATAAAACCATGTCGCTGTAACTAAGGATACCAACTTACCAATCAAACCCACAGATATAAAATTAATTCCTAGAGTACAATTAAAAGCCACAACCTTTCGACAACGTAAGTAAAAGGAGATTAGAGAGAAGAACTAGTAGCTAACTATTTATAGACAAAGGGCGTCCAAGTGTAGAGTCTAAGCAACAGCATGTGAAGAGTGTAGGTAAATACAAGGGTTCAAGGTTGGAGATGATCAATGGAGATGTGCAAAAAACAAGTAAAGACTACAATAATAGAGATTTCATTCAAGACGAGCAGCAACCGTTCTTCTGGGGAACAGGCTGTCCTCTGATCTGCACCGTTGGCGCTCTTGCATTGTTTGCAGCTGGTTGGCTTGCCATTCTGCATCCAAACCCCAAAGCCAATATTTGTTTTACACCATACGAAGAGCTACTCGATTGTAATAGGGATTCCTTCTCTTAGGTGTTTTTATGGCATTGATGTAAAAATATACCTTTCTTTGATGGATCCAGCCATGGCCATGAAAGCCTGTTCCACGTTGGTGGCATCTTTTGCACTGGTCTCCATGAAAGGAATTCCAATTTCATCCGCAAAAGCCTGCAAAAGCAATCACTACTTACAACACGATGACAATAAAACTTGATAAGAGATATCAGGTAAACTAATGAGCTTATAAGCATGTATTCACCTTGGCTGTTTCATATGGAACAGCTCTGTTTGCAGCAAGATCACATTTGTTCCCAACCAAGAGTTTGTTCACACTGTCACTCGCATAACGGTCGATTTCACTCAACCACTGCTTCACGTTATTGAAGCTCTCTTGGTCTGTAACATCATAAACAATCTGCCACCACCCACAGACTAAGTACATTGCCCAGAAGTGGAAGATTAGAAGCCAAAGAGAGAGTAACTCACAATGATTCCATGCGCCCCCCGGTAGTAACTGCTAGTAATAGTCCTGAACCGCTCTTGACCAGCCGTGTCCCACTGGAAGTAATAAAGGATTCACCCAGGAAGACTTAATGAGAAACAAAAGATTATCTTATGCAACAAAAAGAGATGAATATCAGGGTAAAAATGTACAGAATAATCAGCTTGAATCACTCTTTTCACCATTTACAAACATAATTGCAAGAGGGAGAAGGGTTCAATACAATTTGGAGCTTGACCGTCTTCCCATCTTGTTCCACAGTCCGAATTTTCTGAAGAGAAAAGGGACAAGTTCAGAACCAAAGGCTGATAACCTGTAATAATATTTAAAAACTTACAAAATCAACTCCAATGGTGCTTATGTAACTCTCTATGTAGGAATCATCCTGCGCGCACAGAGTAAAGGAATCATCCAATCAGATATTAATACCTTGAAGATCAAAA
>WJSH01007471.1:10937-30123 GCA_009757365.2 Lepidium campestre | reverse complement strand
AATTTTTTTTTTTTTTTTATATCTCAGGAGTTCTTAAGCCTTATGAGAGGGGCTTGGACTATTTTTCTGGAGGTGGTGCAGCCCATAGATAGACCCTCATCTCCGAGTATTCAAATGGGCCGAAAGCATGAGCCCATATTCGTGTAGGGGTGAGTAGGATAATGTGTTTTACTTTCGCATAGTAGGGGATTCGAACCTCCGAACTCTTTAAAGTTCTAGACCCGATCTCTACCATTTGACCACAAACTCCTTATATTAATCTTAATAAAGTGATATAAAATGATAGAATAATAATATTATTTATTGTAAATGACGTTAAATGTATAATATTTACTTGTAAATAAATAATTCTATCAAGCATTGCTTATTTATTTGATATATTATAATTGATGCTATATATGATATTACTTGTAGTTTATATATATGTGAAGTAAATTATTTTATGTTAGCCGGAAAAAAAAAATAGTTTATGTTCCATTTATAGCGACATACATGTAGGCATGGGATTAAATATCCGTATCCACTGGATATCTGAATCCGTATCCAAAATTTTATCCGAAAAACGGATATTCGGCCAAAATGAATACGGATATGGATAGTGAATTTGTCGATCCGGCAGATACGGATACGAATACGGATAATGCGGATATTGGGTCCGGATATCCGTATAATTTTTTTTTCTTTTATGTACCAAAAATACTATTTATTATTTATTATTTTATTATTTTTTATTGTTTTAGGTATTTATTTTATTTAAGTTGATTAATTTCTTATTCTTAAAGAAAAATATATTTTTTTTAAGGTTTTAAAAAAATAATTTTTTTTATCAAGAATCAAATACGTATATGTATATAGATATCCGGCGGATATCCGTATTTTTGGATACGAATACGGATATTAGTTTGGCGGATATCACAAATACATATACAAATTTTCTTAAAAACCCCGGATATCCGCTTCGTTACATCCGTACATACAGGCACCGTAGCTAATTGAACATTTTTATTTTTGTTAATTAAAATATATCAATTATTTATAATTTATAATTCTAAATAAATATGTGTCAGTTAGTGTTCTAATCGATGCGAATTCGTATTTATTAACATCAACTAGTTTAATTGACATTGACCAATTTATATGTATCATTTTTTTTAATTGAAACAAGATTAACATCATTTTTATTGATGTTAAAAAAGTTGATTGAATATATCATTAACATTTGATATAAATTTATATTTGAAGTCGATTGTTTTTAAGTGATGTAAATTAATATTAAATTTTGTCAATTTTATTTAAATGATATAAGTTAATAATAGATTTTGTCAATCTTTTAATTGATGTAATAAGATATTATAACAATATCATTTATAAAAAATGATGTTAAATTAGTCATTTGTGAACAAATAACTCTATTTAGTATATGATAGTATATGATGTATTATTAGTGATTCTATATATGATATATCGGCTTTTTTTTTCACTGGGAATATGCTCTACTTCAATCATCTCATTCTCAACACATTCACGAATGAAGTGAAATCTCTTGTGAATATGTTTGCTTTGACCATGAAAAACCGGGTTTTTAGTTAAGGCAATAGCGGATTTGTTGTCAACAAAAACTGTTACCTTCTTGTCCTTCTTGTCCTTCTTTGACGTGATTTCTTAAAGTAATTCATGTAGCCATATTGCTTGATTCGCTGCTTCTGTTGCTGCCATGAATTCAGCTTCACATGAAGACAAATCAACTATCTGATATAAGATTGGAATCCACCAAACTTATGTTCACAAGATGATCAAGAGACTTTGAGCTTGAATGCGGAAATGGGTGTTGGTAGAGATGGAGGTGATGAGTTTGTGATTGATTCCACAACCACACACGAATAAGAAGACTTGATTCCACAAGAAATCTGATCCGTAATCCAATAGAAAGCAAGTGATTCCACACTTCAATCCTAAAGAAAAGAACAAGAACACAAAAATACATTTTGTAGAGAAAAACGTAATGTTTATTGATTCAATGATAATGGTTGATTTCTACAAAAGAAAGAAGATGAGCTTATATTGAGCTCGTACAGGGGAAAGAGCCAACGGTCATGAGACCAAAATAAGAAAGGAAATACTCAAATTAAACAAAAGAGATGCTCCTTGATATCCTAGCCATTGGAGAGTGAATGCCTCCAATGTGAACACATCCAAGAAAGGAAAGTGTTGAAGTGCAAAGGGATTCGTATACTTCTCTGTATTTTGGTGCATGGTGGAACATCTTGGACAGCTTCTAGTTTATTTACAAACTCCCCTGGTCGCCACACATAAGTCTGAAGTCTCTTAAGGCAAGCGGGTCGCGGACTTGCTCTAGACGGAACCAAATCAACCCATGTTCAAAAATGGAGCATAACTTGGTGATCCGAAGGTTGTTTGGCCTGATCTTGGGCTTGTTGGAACCTTAAAAGATGCATGAATATTCTACAATTGGTCTGGAGTGAAGGCCGCATCTGCGTTGGGCTAGGCCGCTCAATATCTGACCTTATCGTGCAATCGGCCTCAATGGAAATCTTCCAACTTGTAAAATCCATAACTTTTAGCTCCCAGCTTCTTTTGGGTTGATTCAACTTTGAGCGTCTAGCTGGTTGAGGCAAGAATCCATAGAAGTTAAATACATAACTTGGTTCTCTCTATATCGCCTGGGACGCCTTGATTAGTGCTCATATGTCCTCATGGTTATCGGATCAAGGTTTTTGAAGTCCATCTCTTGAGTCTGGCTCAGCAGCTTGAGAGCTTGGCATGTCATTGAGTTTAGGCAGCTGAAACACATCAAAGAAAGTCGTCTCCCCTTTATCTTTGACATGCTTCCCAAGGAAATTCGTCTCCCCTTTATCCTTGGTGTATTTAGCCACAAACTCAACAACCAAATCCACTCCATTGTAAATTGTCGATGTACTTGGGTTGATGACCGCATCACTAACTCTTGTTTCTGAGAACACCAAGAGATTGGACAGCCATTGAAGTAAAACAAATGACCATTTGTACTTTTTCCATCATCGATATCCACATTGTAACTACTATCACTATAACCCTCCAATCCTTTGTTGTTTCCTTTTTCGTATATAAGACCATAGGATGTAGTTCCTTTTACATACCTTAACACTTGTTTTAAAGCTGCTCCATGAGATTCTTTTGGATCTTGCATGTACCTACTCAAAACTCCAACACTATAAGATAAATCTGGTCGAGTTTGTAATAGATACCGAAGACATCCTATGAGTTTTCTATATTCTGTGGCATCAATGCTCTTCTCATATTATGATTTTGAAAGCTTCAAACCAGAGTTCATTGGAGTATGAACCGCATTGCACTCGTCCATTCTTGCCTCTTCAAGAATCTTCTTTGCATACCTTTCTTGCTTCAAAATCACATAACCTTTCTCTTGAATCACTTCAATTCCAAGATAATAGGTTAATTTCCCTAGATCACTCATCTCAAATTTGGTTGCCATTCCTTTCTTGAAATCAAGAATGAGATCCAAGTTAGAACTTGTAACGAGTAAGTCATCAACATACACGACCACAAGAAGAATATCTTCCTTTTCTTGTTTTCGATACATAACTTGGTTCTCTCTGTATCGCCTGGGACGCCTTGATTAGTGCTCGTATGTCCTCATGGTTATTAGATGAAGGTTGTTGAAGTCCATTTCTTGAGTCCGGCTCAGCAGCTTGAGAGCTTGATATGTCATTGACTTAAGGAACAACAATAACATATCTGTCTCTTTCTTCTCCAGAAACTTAAGAAAATTGTTTTGATATTCTTCATACACATAAAAGCATTTGCTCTTACATACTTCGCCTGTTGTATATGAAGAAGTAAGAAAAGACGTTAAATTTAACGCAATCAAGTTCCAAAATCAACATTTTGTTGGGATATTAGTTTCCATATGTTGATAACAATATCCCTGTAAATATTCAAGACATTTCCTTAGGTGTTTAGGTTACTTTCATTGCTTTGTATATATACCGATGTACAATACTTTGATGAATAGATTTGAAAAACATCTTAAACCTAAACGGCTGTGCCTCTCTAATTTTAACATGGTATCAGAGCCACCACCGAAATCTCACTAAACCAAAAATTTTTTTAACGATTATTGAATCAGTTATGTTATGGCTTCTCAGTCAACATGAACAACAATTACTCACGTTGAGAAAAGCAGGACCATATCGCCCTACGATCTCTCGCCCTCTGAAAACCCTGGTGCTATTATCTCACATCCACTCCTCAACGGTCGCAACTATGATGAGTGGTCATGCAGCTTTCAGACTGCTCTTGAGTCTCGTAAGAAGTTTGGTTTCTTAACTAGAACGATTTCCAAGCCTTCAGCAGACTCACCTGACTACGAAGATTGGACTCCAAACAATGCTTTGTTGGTGTCTTGGATAAAGATGAGTGTTGATCCCTCTATCCGCTTGAATCTCTCTCATAAACCTATTGCTCGTGATCTCTGGGAGCATATTAAGAAAAGATATGTTGTCAGTAGCGGACCTAAGAATCAACAGATCAAGGCTGATCTTGCCAATTGTAAGCAAGGAAGTCTCTCTATTGAGATGTATTATGAAAAGTTAACAAAGATTTGGGACAGTGTTGCTAGTTATCGTCTCTTACGTGTATGTACCTATGGCAATTGCACATGTGATTTGGCAACACAACAAGAACGTGATCGTGAAGAAGACAAGGTGCAACAATTTCTTTACGGTTTGGATGATGTGCAGTTTGGTACTATCATATCCAATCTTACTTCTCGTGTACCTCTACCTGCATTGGAAGAGGTTTACAATTTGGTTTGTCAAGATGAAGATATGCAAGAACAACTGAGTTCGTGAAATTAAACCTGAAACTACTGCCTTTGCGGTTCAAACTTGCCCTTGCTACAATGATCAAAGCAACAGAGACATATATGATGATGCTCAGCAGACAGTGTGTAAACATTGTAACCGCATCGGTCACCTCACAGAGAACTGTTTTGTTGCTTACGGTTACCCTAAGTGGTGGGGTGATCGACCCAAATCAAAACCATTAACCTCACGTGGCAGAGGAAGAGGCAACAATGGTGGTTATGTTCGTGGAGCTTACACCAGTCCTTCACGTGCTAATGCGGTTGTCACGAGTACATCCTCTATTGATCACGCAAACTACATCATCATAGATCGCGATCGTGACACTGTTGCCGGACTCACGGATGAGCAATGGAAGACTGTGACATATCTAATTAATTCTTGTTCAACGCCATCCTATGAAACTTTAACTGGTAACTACTCAACTTCTTTAACACCTTCTTGGATACTTGATACTGGGTGTACGCACCATATGACTTGTCGAAAGGAATTTCTGCAAGATTTACGCAGTATTCCACTAGTTATGGTAATATTGGCTGATGGCAGAGAGAGAATAACAACACAAGAAGGTACAAATGATCTTGGTATGGGTTTGATAATGAAGTCTGTGTTCTTTGTGGATGGATTAAAATCAGACTTAATCTCTGCTGGTCAGTTGATGGATGAAACACGCTGTGTGGCACAACTCGCTGATCATTTTATTATTCTCTAGGACCGCACTACGAGGACGGTTATTGGAGTTGGTAGACGAGAAAATGGAGAGTTTCGCTTTAGGAGTATGGAGAGTGTGGGAGCTCTTGCTGCTAAAACAGAGAACTCAATGGATTTATGGCATCAACGGATTGGTCATGCATCAGTTCAAGCTTTAAAATTACTTCCAGAATTTGTTTCATCTCGTTGTATTGATTTGAATGACAAGACTTGTGATATTTGCCTACATGCTAAGCAAACAAGACAGACATTTCCAGTTAGTGATAATTAATCAAATCAAATTTTTGATATGGTACATTGTGATATATGGGGCCCTTATCGTACACCAACACACTCCGGTTCACGATATTTTCTGACCATTGTTGACGACTATTCTCGAGGGGTTTGGGTTTACTTGATGGTTGAAAAGAAAGAAACACAACTGCATTTGAAACACTTTTTAGCCCTTGTTCAAAGACAGTTTAATGCCACAGTTCACACCATTTGTAGTGATAATGGCAGTGAATTCCTCTGCTTGAAAGATTATTTTCTCCATCATGGCATTTGTCATGAGACGTCTTGTGTAGGCACTCCACAACAAAACGGTCGAGTTGAAAGAAAACATCGACACATATTGAATGTAGCCCGAGCACTACAGTTTCAAGCCAGTTTACCCATCGAATTCTAGGGAGAATGTGTTCTTAAAGCGGTATATCTCATCATTCACACTCTCAGTAAAATCCTTAATGGGTCTACACCTTATGAACGCATCCATACAACACCACCAAGCTACAATCATATCAAAGTTTTTGGATCATTATGTTATGCACATAATCAGTACCACGGCGGTGACAAATTCTCACCTAGAACTCGTTGTTGTGTCTTCGTCGGTTATCCGAATGCTCAAAAAGGGTGGCACTTGTAAGATATTGAGTGTGACGAATTTTTCGTCTTACGGGATGTTGTCTTCGTTGAACATGCTCACCCTTTTGCTATCTCTGTATCACCAATGGAAACAACACAAAATCCTACACTACCGACATTTACCTCTATTGAAGAGGAAGATTCTGTCACAATGAATCATCACCACCTACACAAACACAGCAACCACAACTACTTGTTGAACAAAAATCAGATTCTCTAGCCTCTGTTTCATAACCAGAGTTACCTGCACCGTCCCTTGACCTCCCTACTTCCGCACCTACTTCTGAAAGCCTTACACCGCAAACACCAGCTGCCACACCAGTTGTTGTAGAACCAGGCAGAGGTCAACGTACCAAAAAGCAACCAGAAAAGTTGTGAGAATATGTCACAAAGACTGTGACAACATCAACTCCGATCACACATCTCTTGAAAGCACAATATCCAATCTCCAACTACGTCTCTTGTTCACATTTCACAGAGAGACATGCATCGTATTTGTTAGCTATATCTACAGTCCCCGAACCACGCCATTACAACACCGCATGTACAAATGAAAAATGGTGAACTGCCATGAAATCATAAATTGCAGCTGTTCAAACAAATCAAACACTCTCACACGCCTACCACCTGGAAAACACACTTTGGGTAATAAGTGGGTATACAAGTTGAAATATAAATCAGATGACACATTAGAAAGGTACAAGGCGAGGTTGGTTGTGCTTGGTAATCACCAAAAGAAAGACATTGATTATGGTGAAACCTTTGCTCCGGTTGAAAAGATGGATACAGTTTGTCTCTTCTTGGCAACAACAGCAATTCGTGGTTATGAGCTCCATCAAATGGATGTACACAATACGTTTTTACATGAAGATTTAGAAGAGGAGGTTTATATGAAACTTCCACAAGGTTTTGAATCCGAGGATCCCATAATGGTATGTAAATTGCACAAATCTTTGAATGGTTTGAAGCAAGCTCCAAGGTGTTGGTTTGCGAAGCTTTCAACTGCTCTAAAGACTTATGGATTCATTCAATCGAAGTCAGATTACTCCCTCTTCACTTATGCGCTTCACGGTCAGACACTGCAAGTATTGGTTTACGTTGACGACTTGGTAATCAGTGGGATTAACTCTACCAAAATTCAGAAATTCAAGAATTATTTGTCCAAATGCTTTCACATGAAGGATTTGGGATTTCTAAAATAGTTTCTAGGCCTTGAAGTTTCACGGAATAGAACATGTATTTACATGTCACAGCGTAAATACACTTTGGATGTTATTACAGATGTTGGTTTACTTGGAGCAAAATCCTCTAATCTTCCACTTGAGCAAAATCATACATTGGCAAGATCTCAATCACCATTACTTCCAGATCTTGAGTCTTATCGCCGCATCATATGTCGACTGATTTATCTTGCAGTTACTCGCCCTGATTTATCATACTCTGTTCATATCTTAGCACAATTTATGAAAGCACCTCGTCAAGATCACTGCAATGCTGCTCTAAAATCTGTTCAGTACTTGAAGATAAACCTTGGTCAAGGAGTTTTATTTCGCGCTGATTCATCTACGCAAATTACGGGATGGTGCGATTCAGATTGGGCGAGCTGTCCAATCACACGTCGATCTTTAACGGGTTACTTCGTTTAACTTGGGACATCTCCAGTCAATTGGAAAACCAGAAAACAGCCCACCATTAGTCGATCATCAGCCGAGGCTGAGTACAGGGCTATGGCATTTCTTACACAGGAACTTCTATGGCTCAAGCGTGTCTTGCGTGATCTTGGTTTCAACCAAACACAACCGATGAATGTCAATTCCGACAGTAAATCTGCTTTTCATTTGGGTTTCAATCCGGTTCAGCATGAACGCACAAAGCACGTTGAAGTGGATATACATTTTGTACATGATGAGATCATCAACAAGACTATTGCAATAGCTTATGTTCACACCAAAGATCAACTTGCAGACATCTTTAGAAAGTCATCACATTTCTAGACAAGTTGGGAGCTTACGATCTACACACTCCAACTTGAGGGGGTGTTGGGATATTAGTTTCCATATCTTGATAACAATATCCGTGTAAATATTCACGAAATTTCCTTAGGTGTTTAGGTTACTTTCATTGCTTTGTATATATACCGATGTACAATACTTTGATGAATAGATTTGACAAACATCTTAAACCTAAACGGTTGTGCCTCTCTGATTTTAACACATTTTAGATGTGAAAAATGCATTTTTCTTTCATCTCTTGCATAATCTTCATTTGTTATTTCTAATAATTCTCAATGTACCAATTCAGTAACTTCATCATCATTTTCGAGGTTGGGCTCATCGGCAAAGTCATTATCTCCACTTCCACCAACACCTGAATCGCCCTTATATGTCGATCCTCCAAGCATATGCCGGTTCTAAGACTAACTCTAAGCAGAATCTTTGTAATATCGATAATTTTGTCTATTGTTAACCATATGACCAACTACATTCGGTCCATGGTCCAATTAAAAAATTTCGGTCTAAACTAAGGTCCATTTCTCTGGGAGAAATCTACGATGACAATAAAGGAGGGGGATACAAGCTAAATTAAGGCGGAGATTAAAAAGGAAAACAAAGCTTCAGCGCGCCCCAATAAGGAAAATCTTCTTCCACTCACAACCGAAGATTACAGAAGTAATGGAGAGTTAATGACATATCAAATTCCGAATAATTAGGGAGAAAGATAAGGAAAGGGGGAAGAGATGCTCGAAGAGGAGGAACAAGTATAAAGGGTGGCAAGAACGGAAGAAGAAGAGAGAGATCAATATTGAGGATATCTCGACTTTAGCAAATAGGTTTCGACATATTTTTTAGATTTTAGCAATCACCTCTGTAACATCAATTAGGCATCCACCGTGGGACCGAGAAGCTAACCTCAAGAAGTTTTCCAGTTCAAAATAAGATGGTAAGAAAAGGAAGGAAAGCCACGGGTGATGCAATCTGAAGCCACGCAAAGCACTAATTCCAAAGGAGAGTCCTTGGAAGATTCTGAACGAGCGCGCATGCACCTAGCAGGCTTGGGGTTCGTGGAAGCAAGTACCCAGTAGGCGGCGGCATTGCACCAAGCCAACATTACCGAGCTGCGGATACTTATGGAACAGCTGACAGAGCAAGCACGCCAAAGCGAACAAAGGAAGATTAGCAAAACAAATCGAGAAGCATAACATGCTGTACCAGAAACAGATGGAAGAAATGAAGCGAGCTATTGACGACATGATGTGCGCACTATCTGGAAAAATACCGATGTCACCGAGAAGAGGAGAGTTCAAGCGAGACGAGGACTTCGAAGCCAACTCCCTCGCTCGGGGATAGTATAATCCAAAATCACCCGAAGCGGAAGCATATTACACACCAAAAGAATCTGAAGGAATATCACGTTTACTTTCATTAGTGCGCAAAACGCAGAAAGACTGTGACGAGATGCAAACTAGAGTTCACCGCACCACAACCACCACTCAGGAACTCTATATTGTGATCGAATAGACACAGAAAACGCCGTTCACCCTGAAAATTGCGGCAACACGAGTTCGTCAAATAGGAAAACTCAAATTTCTTCAATACTATGGCAACATGGATCCCGATGCATTCCTGAAATCATTCAGGCTGGTAGCCGACATGGCCTACATACAACCTAAAGAGCACGACGCAGTCCTTTGCCAATTTTTTTCCAATCACAGTATTGTAGGGACTCCGTCAACTCGATCAAGTCACACCAGCGATGAACTCATCACCCCGGAAGCCCTCGAGATGAAGACCGGTACACCAATATTATCTTCTGACACAAGGATGCAAAAAACTTGAATCATCCTCATGACGACGCGCTCATTGTCCAATTGGATGTAGCCAGAATTGAACTGGTGAGAATACCGATCGACATCAGAAGCTCTATGGATCTGCTATTTCCCGACGCTTTTGTCCGGATGGGATTCAAAGATACAAAGCTAGAAAGAGCTCAACCCCCACTCACTGGCTTCGGAGGAGAGACAACTTTATCACTCAAAAGGATTAGACTACTAGTCGAGGATTGCAGAATGCAAAAACTAACGACATTCATAGTGGTGGACAAGAAATCTCTGTTAACACCATGCTCGAAAGGTTGTGGCTTTACGTTATAAAAGCGGTAGCTTCAACGTATCACCAATGCTTAAAATTCCCGACTCTGAATGGGGACGCGATGGTGAGAGGATACCAAAGAACAACTCGATGATGTTATTGGGAAAGTTATGCGCTGACAAAAACATATCAGACATAGCAATTAATACAACTCGGGACACACAAGAATCCACTGCTCGACCAGCCTCACCTAGCGCGCCTAGAGCAGGTTCAAATCGACTCAGCCGATCCAAAGAAAAAGTCAACATAGGTCAATATCTCAACACACAGATTAAAGAAGAACTCATCCCGTTCTTGAGCAGCAACGTTGATACCTTCGCATGGACAACTACTACTATGCCTGGAATAAACCCCATTGTTGCATCTCATGAGCTGAATGTGGATTCAACCTACAAGCCAGTCAGGCAGAAAAGAAGGAAGTTGTGAAATGAGTGCGCTAAAGCAGTCAACGACGAACTCAAGAGATTACTGAAGTTGGGCTCGATTTGCAAAGTCAAATACCCCGACTGACTGGCTAACTCGGTAGTCATAAAAAAGAAAAACAGAAAGTGGAGAATATGCGTCGACTTCACTGACCTCAATAAGGCTAGCCCAAAGGATAATTTCCTACTCCCCCATATAGACCGCCTCGTAGAAGCTAGCGACAACAGGCTACCAAATTCTATCATTTATGGACGTGTTCGCAGGGTGCAATCAGATTCCCATGCATAAAGAAGACCAAGAAAAGAGTTCGTTCATAATTGATAGATGCACATATTGCTACAAAGTAATGCCATTTGGCCTGAAGAACGCCGACGCGACATACAGCATACATGATCACGTCAGGCAGCTGGCTGAATGTTTCAAAATCCTTAACGAATACATAATGAAGCTTAACCCAGCTGAATGTTACTTTGGCGTGGCATTCAGTGAGTTCCTATACTACCTCGTCACTTAGCGCACTGATGGATTCACCACCGTCAAGGACAATGAGAGATATACAAAGATTGATAGGGCAGATAGCAAGGCTAAACTGTTTCGTATCAAGGTCGATGAACAAGTGCTTACCATTTTACAAACTTTTGAAAGGAAATAGATGGTTCGAGTGGAGTGCGGAATGTGACGGCGCGCTAGCGCAACTGAAATCTTACCTCGGCAACCCTCTGGTATTAGCTAAATCATTCCAGGGTAAAACGCTGTACCTTTACATAAGAATTTGCCCGGTTGCCGTCAACAAAGTATTGGTTCGAGAAGACCACGGAGAGCAAAAACCAATTTACTACATAAGCAAAACACATGCGGACGCAGAAACACGTTACCTCGATATGGAGAAATTGGCACTAGCCGTGGTAACACTGGCGCGAATTACGCCTGTACTTCCAGTTAAACACCCGTTGCACGCTAGTCAAATGGGCGGTCGAGCTGAGCGAGCATGACATTGAGTACAAGATCAAGACCGCTATCAAGTCTCAGCTCCTGGCTGACTTCATAGTAGAACTTGCCAAACCCGATGAAACAGTCCTCGACCCCATCGCAATGTCGTAATTACACGTGGATGGCGCCTCATCAAAAATCAGGATCCGCTTGACAATTCTAGTGCAATCTTTTTAACTTGGAGCTCGCCCTGAACCTAGGGATCAAGACGGTCAAAGCTCACAGTGACGCACCGCTTATAACGGCGAGTATGAAACAAAGGATGCGCGCATGGAGAATTTCCTCAACCTGGTCAAGTAGCTCGCGTCGAAATTCCAACAGTCCAACCTTATTCTGATTCCCCGCGGCGAAAACAGCGTGGATGATGCTTTAGTCGGTCTTGCCTCCACATCAGACCCCCTCGTGAAGCGAATGATCCCGGTGGAACTTAAAGAGAAACCACGCATTCCTGAAATCACGATTGCTTTGATCAAAAACATTAAGAATATTGGTCCCGATGCTATGAATCAGTCCGATTTCGCCATCAGACTGGAGGGAGCCGATAGCTAGGTACATCCCGGACATGCTCTTACCATTGGATAAATGGAAATCACAGCGTCAGTGGACCTCACCTGCTCTGCGTTGACAAGAACGAGGCATCAAGATTGCTCGCCGAAATTTATAAAGGATCATGTGGGAGTCACTCCGGAAGAGGTGCTCTAGTGATCAGAATAAAACGTCAAGGATACTTCTGGTCGACGATGATCATCGACATCGAAGACTATTCAAATAAATGCGAGAAATGTCAATGGCACGCTCCAAGCATACATCAACCAACCGAGGCCATAACGATGACGACAATCCTATACCCCTCAATGCGTTGGGCAATGGATATCATCAGACCAATGGAGGCCTCCGGCCCGCGAAAGCATCGCTTCATGCTCATTCTCACGGGTTACTTTACATAGTAGGTAGAAGTAGAGTCATACCAGTAGGTAACTCGGGAAAACGTGAAATCATTTCTGTGGAAAAATATAATATGCATGCATGACGTCCGTAAGGAGATAGTGACGGACAACAAAACAAATCTCACATCCAAACCGGTTTGTAAACTATGCGAAACCTGTATGATGGGATTAACGACGTCAACCCCGTGATACCCGAGCGCTAACAGACAGGCGGAGGCTACCAACAAAACAATCTTGGACACAAAGAAATCAAACTAGGCGGAGAATCTCCAAGGTGTACTATGCGCGTACAAAACAACACCTCAGAACTCAACCGGGGAAACGACGTTCACGCTCGCTTTTGGTATGGAAGCAGTGATTCCAGGGAGGTATCGGTTCCAAGAATCGGAAGGACTCTTAGTCACAATCACGAGCGCTTGAACAATGAGTTGCTAGAAGACAACTTGGACATCATTGATGAAAGAAGAGATCTTGCCGTAGTAAAAATGTAGAGCTATCAATACGTCACCGCAAAGCATTACAACTCCAAAGTGAAGGAAATAAGATTTAAAGATGGTGACCTAGTACTAAGGAAGGTTTTTCGAAAACACGAAGGAACCAAATGCAGGAAAACTCGGAGTAAATTGTGAAGGGCCCTATCGCATCACTATAACAATTTGCAACGGGTATATCGCCTATAAAATCCAGAGACGAAGAAACTTGGGTTCAACGCGTGGAACACAATCCACCTAAAGCGATTTTACGCCGATGGAAAGCATGTGATGAATAGTTCACAACAAATAAATGTAAAATAATCAAACTACATTAAGACTTGATCCCACGGGGTACATAGGCAGCCCGCAAAAAGCAGGTCCAACTATATCTTAATAAAAAAAAAGTCTCCGCATACAGGTCGATAAAGGGACCACGCAAAACGAAAGAGTTTTGTCCAAAACCACCACAAAAAACCGGAGAAAAGAGAAAGTTTGTTTTAAGAGAAAGGGAAGAGCTCATTGAAGAGGATTAGGGGCCTCGATAGTCTCCACCCTTGGTTCCGCAACGTCCTGATCAGGAGGAGCGCAAGACTCCACCTCAGCCTCCACCACAATAGGTTCAGTGAGTTCTTCGATGACCAGGTCAAAAGTCTCAAGCTCGTCGACAAGGGCCCTCTCATTTATTGCACACTCCTCAAGCCTCGCCCGCTCCCGTGCAAAATCGAAATCAGCACACTGAACAGCCTTCAACAGACAAAGATTGTTCAAATGGTATGGCAGTCTACCCTTTGATCCCATTTAGCTTTAATGACATTCAGTCGAGAAAAAATGTCTTTTCGAGCGATCTCCCCTGCCATCTGCACTTTCTCAGCAGAGGGTCCACTGAACCTAGCAGCAAGAGCCGCCTTCTCGTTGCGAAGTTGCTGAAGGGCTTCATCCTTCTGAACAACATCAACCCCCCAATTGAGAAGCTTTAAGTAGCCATTGGCGAGAAGCCTCTTTAGCCGTCACCAGCTCTTCCTCAGTAGTGGCAAAGCGAGCCTGAGAAGAACCACTAGCCGCATTGCGCTCAGCTCACGCGCTATACTGGTTGACGGTAATTGTGAACTAAAATAACACAAATGCACATTTAAAAAGTGCACAACAAAATCGACCAAAAAGAAGAAAACTATAAAAAATAGATGAATGTTTACAGTACATTGGCGATCTCATCGCCCACTCGGACATAGTACTCTTTCCCGCCATCCGATGAATGAAACGTCGTTCTTGGTCTCAGAAGACTCCTCAACAACGGAGCCTAAAAACAAACAAGAAAAAACTCCTGATCAAAGGATTACTAAAAGGCAAGGAAAGAGAACAATTCAAGGAAAAATCAGATCCCCCACCTAATTCGGCAGAGGCCTGAGCTGTGGAAAAAGAGTCAGAAGCAGCTGTAGCAACTGCTTCCCGGGAACCAAGATAATGATCCCAGTGATGGATCAAGCTGTCCTGCACACGCTAGTTTGTGAAGGAATCCCACAACCAATCCCGCTCAGCAGCACATATTGCACACCATGGAGGTTGTCGACTGGCTTTAAAAGAGGAGAAGCTATAAAACAAAATGATGACAAGAAAAAATGGTAGGTTAAACATCAGAAATCTAGAGGCAAAACACTAGTCTAATCGTACAACACACCCTAACCAGCGGTTATTTTCCAGTCTCTGCGCAATCCTCCAGGGGTGATACCATCTTTCCACTTAAAAAGAAGTAACGACCATTCCAGAAGGGATCCTTGTCAGGGAGACCTTCGATAACACGTTTCCCTAGCTTGGACGATAAATAGAAAAAAGTCATATACAACTTCACGACGTAAACGCTCAGGAGATGGCTCAGACTAAAATCGATGCCTTCCTCGACAACGCGGATGTACATACCCAAAACCACTCGAATAAGGGAGGGACACAACTGAGACAAGGAAAGATCCAAATTATTGAGAACCAGAGACAACGCCCTAGAGATATGAAAACTAATCGCACACATTTTAGAAAAGTTGGCGTAGGTGCAAAACCACCCAAATGGATTTAATACCCCGTCCGGAGAGCGACCATCTGGGGCCTGTAATACCACATATTTAATACCAATCTCGCACTGCCATCGATCTAAGCCTTCGTTGGTAAAGACCAAGTTGTAATGTGGGCCATAGTTCTCATTCCAGCCAGAAATCGGTGTTGCTCGAGCTCCTCCTCCTCAGTCTTGGTGATCAATCTGTCACGGAAACGCTAATCATCTCCATGCGAGTCTCAGCCGCCGCGTGTAGCAACAAAAGAAAAACCCGGAAGAAGGAGTAAGGAAGTTACGACATAGACGAACCTGTCCAAGGCCGGCCATCGCTTCCGGAAAGATTTCATTTTCCATAAGGTTAGACACAAGAGAGATTGGAAAATCCGTTGGGGGAGACGGCAAGTCATTTATCTGCATCTTCTCTCGGCGATGTTTTGAGCCATCGTGAGACCGCTTGGATGAGGGCTCCCCAGATTCAGCCCCTTAGACCTGTCGGGGCAGGAAGACTCTCGCCCCCTTTTGAGAATATCGGTGGGGCGGGAAAAGCCCGGAGCCTCGCAGCATGACGAGGAACGAGACCTCAACTTGGACCTTACTTGCGCAAAGTCAACCATATAAAAATAAGAATAAATAAACAACCACACCAACTACAAGAACAACGCGCTGAATGAATCAAAGATTCATCTAACCATTTCGACGCTCTGAACAATTGAAGGAAAGAGGGGGAAAGTGTGCTGGACTAGGTGACATCATGGACGAAGAAGGAAAAAGAGCGTGACAGGTCTTATCCGCCATAAAAGAGCTCCACAAACAATCACGCCACTGAAGCAAGGGAACAACCTTAGCTTTCATGTCTCGACCTAAATCAAGAGTCGCTGAAACAAGAAGAAAACGTGAGTGAGAACGTTACAACCATATGCGATATCAGAGTAGACAAAACATCCCAAAGCTAGAAAACATCGGACCAATCTTCTGGTTCCACGAGGAAAGAATGAAATTCAGCGGAAACGCGACGATCGTAGCGAGAGCGATCTCGAACCAGAACATGCTCTGCTTCCATCGACCATCATGCTCAAGAGTCTCCTCAATCCAGTCAAGATGAGAGATGCAGAAATAAGGAAACGCTTCACCAACACGAATGCGCATTTTCACCGGGAAAATTTTCAGCAGATCCCTAGAGTCAATCTCAACTTTTTATTCATGAGAAAACGTGAACAAGGCCAGAATCTGCATGAAAGCAAAGGGTAGAGTTGCCTCAAGAAAATCCTAAGATCCCATAAGAGTCGGAGAAGGCATTCTAGAAGTGGGAAGGACAGCCCGCATCGCTCAAAGTAAACATCAACGCACAGAGAAACTGATCCAGAAGCAGCATCGGCGGCGAGCCCCGAAGTTCAACCGATTCTGGGACCTTGTTGCGAACCTGGAAAATTTTCAGGTCATCGATTGACAGATCCGATCGAGTCAGAGCTATGACGATGTTCAACTTTGGATTTTGAACCGGATGCCATTTCAGAAAGATATTCTAAAATTACGAAGGAGGAAGCGAGGAATCGGCGAAAAGCAGAGGAATAAAGAGAAAAGAAACAGGAGTTGAAGAAAAGCAGCTTATTACCTTGAAGCAGAGAAGAAAGAAGTTAAGGCGTGAAACAACGGGTGCCGCCAAACGCGAATACTTAGTAACTCACTACTCCACGCACTCTTATACAGTTCAAATGCAGCAAAAATTGCCGTTGTTGAAAGCTTTAAGCAAACTAGACTATACGTTCGAATTAGGAAGAATACCAAAATTTAAAAATTCAAAATATTCAAAGAAAAAAGAAATTGGGGGCAAATGATCACTTCCTAATCTTCATGGAGTTCAGATAAGGAAGTTGGGGGGCAACTGTTAACTATAGACCAACTACGCTCGACCCATGATCCAACTAAACAATTTCGGTCTAAACTAAGGCCCGTTTCCCCAGGAAAAATCTACGATGACAATAAAGGAGGGGGATACGGGCTGGATTAGCACGGAGATAAAAAAAAAAAGTAAAGCTTCAACGCGCCCCAATAAAGAAAATCTTCTTCCACTCACAGCTGAAGATTACGAGAGTAATGGAGAGTTAATGACATATCAAATCCCGAATAATTAGGAAGAAAGACAAGGAAAGGGGGAAGAGATGCTCAAAGAAGAGGAACGAGTATAAAAAGTGGCAAGAACGAAAGAAGAGACTAGAAATCAATCCTGAGAACAGCTCGGCTTTAGCAAATAGATTTCAACAAATTGTTAAATTTTAACAATAACCTCTGTAATATCATTTGGTTGTTTTCTCATAAACATCTATGATTTTGTAACACGGCAACATTGAAACCTTTTTTATTTTATTTTCTTTGACTATGAGGATATCATTTTCATTGATTTTTTCATCCTTATAACGGTACATCTACTCTCCACAATAGAGTCATAAATTCAGCTGAACTTTTTGCATCTTTTTTATTGATTTTTTTCATTACGTTACATCTACTCTCTACAATAAAGTCATAACTTAAATAGACTTTTGTTTATCCACTAATTCTTTTTGATAGACAATTGTTTTGGGTTATTTTTCTGATATATTATTTTTGGGTTTATAAATATGTTGAGGTGAGAGCATTGTCAGAGTTTTTTCAAAGGTTAGGTGGATAGATTGAGAGGTCTTCAAAAGTCTCATGTTTTATCTTCTATATAATAAAATGATAGCATTTTAGAGAACTAACCTTACTACTATGTGGAATATTACATAAAATGTCATTAGAAATTAGTTAAAGTATTAGGTTCTTCTTAAAGGTAGTTTTGTGATAATATTTCTGAAAATTTAACATTAAATACAAAGATATTGATTGATTCTCTTATTTTGAAAATATTTAATTGGAAAAAGTATTTAAGGAAAATATTTGAATGTATTTAGAAAATTATGGAAAACATTAAATTAATTCACTTTGTTAATACCCGAAATTTGTCAAATGAATGTTTAATATATTCGATAACTATTTATTCTAAATCAGAATCAGTTTCGAAAATAATCTACTATATAATAAAAGGATAGCATTTTCAATCTATAACCTTTAATTTGATAATTATTTACAATGAATGTCATTGGAATTTATATTATTTTCCTAACAATTCGAAATTTAAGAAAAAGATAGTCAAATAATATCCTTAATTGTGATTGAATACATGACACTCTATTCTACTATCATGCACTCTATTCCAAATATTCCTTAATTATTCCTTAAAGAATATTTAAGTTCCTTAATTATTCATTTTCGATCTATAACCTTTAATTTGATAATTATTTACAATGAATGCCATTGAAATTTATATTATTTTCTAACAATTTGAAATTTAAGGAAAGAATAGTCAAGTAATTTCCTTAATTGTGATTGAATACATGACACTCTATTCTACTATCATGCACTCTATTCCAAATATTCCTTAATTATTCTTTAAAGAATATTTAAGTTCCTTAATTATTCATTTTCGATTTCTCAAATAAATGAAATATCACAATCGGATCTCAGAAAAATATATTTCAAATATAAATATAATATATAAATATATGTTTTGGTCGAACAAAAACTATACATCTAATACATATATAGATCTATAATCTTTATATACAAATTATATATATGATGATGGTAAATG
>WJSH01007459.1:12547-30495 GCA_009757365.2 Lepidium campestre | reverse complement strand
GAGAATCAAGTAGGTACAAAAGTAATAAGTGATGCACCTTATGTAGGGATGACTAGTTGCTATAAAGATCCAGAACGATTAGATCCTAGTTTACATCTGTATATGAAGAATCATGTGCACAGCAATACAAGCCCATCTGCTTTAGCAATTGAGGCTGAAAGGTTGATAACAAGCCAATCATACGAAGGCCTGAACTCAACTTTTCATGCTTTGTCAAGAACAGATAAAGAAAGTTCGTACCAAAATGAAGTGTTTGAATTATCTGAGAACCAAGGAAACGAATTATCTGTGAAGCAAGGAATTGAACACCTAAAAGAGACTGAGCATATGCTGGGGAGGAAATACGAGTCAAGTCGATTTGATGCTTTGAAGCCATCAGGGTATACTTTTGCTGGCAGCGAGCTGCTAGAGGCATTAGGCTCTGCTTTTAAGCAGACGAACACTTGTCATGAGGAGCTAGTGAAGTCTGAACATGGTTCAACTGTACGACCAACCGATGGTATGAGTCACAGCCAGCTCACGTTTGACTCCAGCCCTGAGAATCTACTGGATGCTGTGGTTGCTAACGTTTGTCAAAGCGATAGCACTGCCAGGGATGATATGTTGTCGAGCAGATCAATACAGTCAATGCTTACAAGCATGGAAATGGCAGAACCCTCAGGTCAACAGCATATTATTGTTAACCCAATTGACAGAGTTATGAATCCACTGCCACTAGTAGAGGTCGATACCCAACAGAATCCATCAGATATCTGTGGAGCATTTTCTTCTATTGGGTTTTCATCCACGTGTCCCAGCTCCTCTAGTGATCAGTTCCAGACATCCCTTGAGATGCCCAAGAAGAATAAAAAGAGAGCTAAACCTGGTGAAAGTTCTCGGCCTCGCCCAAGAGACAGACAACTCATCCAGGATCGAATCAAAGAACTTAGAGAACTTGTGCCTAATGGATCTAAGGTGACTTTTCTCCACTTCGCTACAAGGTTACTTGCAATATTGTAGGGTTTAGTGTATTTTAAGTTGGCTAAAGTCGCTAGTGATTTTGTAGTTTCTGTTGCTACAAGTTGTCATATATTTTTACTAATTACTAATAATTTTTTTGTCATATTTTACAGTGCAGTATTGATTCTTTGCTAGAACGTACGATCAGGCACATGCTCTTTTTGCAGAATGTTACTAAGCATGCTGACAAGCTCAGTAAAAGTGCTAAAGCAAAGGTAAATATGTTAGATTTCGTGATACTAAGTCACTGTATTATCTAAAAAATTTGTTTCCTGCCTCCATATATGATAAATGGACATATAATGCTGTCATGTTTGTTTGATTGATTGATGTAGCACATTGTTGGGTCAATTGCCTGAATCTTTTAGTGGGAAGATAGAATGGGCACATAGAAATATATAAAAGCTCAACGGAAAATCAGAAGTAAATGCTGAGATAAGCGGATATCTTTGTAATTTCAGATGCAACAAAAGGAAACTGGCATACAAGGTTCAAGCTGCGCAGTGGAGGTTGGAGGCCATCTTCAAGTATGCTCGATTATCGTGGAGAATCTGAACAAGCAGGGGATGGTGCTTATTGAGGTATATAATCTTTCTTTTTATTTGAACTTAAGCCCCTAGTTTTCTGCTGGTGTATCAAATTCTTAGTTTGGAAGTATTTATTGGGTTATGGACAGATGTTATGTGAAGAATGTAGCCATTTTCTTGAGATAGCAAACGTTATTAGAAGCTTAGACCTCATCATCATAAGAGGCATAACCGAGACTCATGGAGAGAAAACATGGATATGCTTTGTAACTGAGGTAGGAAGTCGAATTGATCCAATTCATAAAAGACACATTCCAAAGCAAATCGAAAATTTTCTCTTCACTTTGGTTAAAAATTGGATTAGTGTATAAGAAATATGACTGACTAATATTGAGATGGTGATATGACTAGCAGAGCCAAAACAGCAAATTGATGCAGAGGATGGACATTTTGTGGTCGCTGGTGCAAATATTTCAGCCAAAGGGCAATGGAAAGCGGTAGCAGTAGCAGCAATGTAGTTGCAGAGTTCGCTTTTAGATGAGATAAAGAATATGCTGTGTGATTGTACAGTGTTGTGACACTGCAATACTTTATTTGGTTGTTTGTTTTTTTTTTTTGTATAATAACTAGTTCTGAAAAGTTCAGTTTTTTAGTGATTTATGATTTGCATTTTTTTTGCTTTGGAGTTCTTGGATCCTTTTGAACCTGCAAGTTTGATTTCTTAAATACGTTTGAGTTTCTTTAATAAGTTTAAGTTGTTCAACAAATTGATCTGTGGAATCGGGTGATGATAAAATAACAAGATTGTAGGACACATTGCAGTTTCTGGAAAACAATATGTATCCCCAAATATTATGACATCAGGGCATACTATTGCTGCAGCGAGCTGCTAGAGGCATTAGGCTCTGCTTTTAAGAAAACGAACAATATTCATGAGGAGCTAGTGAAGTCTGAACATGGTTCAACTGTACCAGCAGATGATATGAGTCATAGCCAGCTCAAGTTTGACTCCAGCCCTGAGAACCTTCTAGATACTATGGTGGTACAAATGTAATCAGTGATGACTAGTGGCTACAAAGATCCAGGCCGATTAGATCCTAGTTTGCATCTGTATATGAATAATCATGTTCTCAACAATACAAGCCCATCTGCTTTAACAGTTGAGGCTGAAAGGTTGATAACAGACCAATCATACCAAGGCATAGACTCATCTTTTCATGCTTTGTTAAGAACAGATACAGAAAGTTTTTACCAAAATGAAGTGTTTGATGTTGACTAAGCTTGATTAGATAGCTTGAGTTGTAAGCTATCTAAGTGGATAACTTGAGTTGTAAGTTATCTTGGTAGTTAAGATTGTGTAGAGATATTAGGAGTTATCTAATATAACAACCTATCCTAAAGTGTTGACTTGTAGCATAACTTATGAGTTTTGAGAGATTGAGAACCTTTAGTTTTGAGCTATTTTCTAAGGGTTAATAAAGAGAGATATTCTTTATTCATCTTGATCTAAGTATTTGATTCTTTATTTGGTATCAGAGCATATAGAGAATTGAAAGAACTCGAACATAATTGGTTTGTGAATTTTCTTAAAACGTGAAGACGAAGAAGCGTTTGAAGTTTTGAAGATTCAAGGTTAGAATACATACGAGTGTATTCAAAGGAGGATTTGAAGGAATTCAAATCATGAGTGATATTGTTCCGGTCAAAACCGAAGAGGGTCCCTCACCTTCTTCGATACAATGTCTGATGCTTAATACTACCAATTATACGGTTTGGGCTATGAGGATGAAAGTAACGCTTAAAGTGCATAAGGTATGAGAGGCAATAGAAACTGGTGCAACCGAGGGAGATAAGGGGATATAGCCAAAACTCTATTGTTTCAATCTATACCAGAGGCACTTATCTTGCAAGTTGGAGACCTTGAGACGGCAAAAGAAGTGTGGGAAGCAATAAAATCTAGACATGTTGGAGCTGAGAGGGTTAAGGAAGCAAGGCTACAAACTCTTATGGCAGAGTTTGAGAGAATGAAGATGAAAGAGACTGACACAATTGATGATTTTGTTGGAAAACTTTCGGAGATAACCTCGAAGTCAGCAGCATTAGGAGAACTCGTGGGTGAGCCTAAACTTGTGAAGAAGCTTTTTGAATAGCTTACTAAGGAAGAAATACATACACATTGTTGCTGCCCTTGAACAAGTTCTTGATCTAAACAAAACAAGCTTTGAAGACATAGTCGGACGTTTAAAAGCATATGAAGAAAGGATTTGTGATGATCAAGAACAACAAGATGATCAGGGAAAACTCTTGTATGCCAATTCATAGACTCAATCTTATAATGGTGGAAGAGGGAGAGAACAAGGAGGTCGTGAAGGAAGAGGAAGAGGGAGAGGACGTGGAGGTGATCATAATAGAGGATATAAGAAGGATTTGTCACAAGTAATGTGTTTTAGATGTGACAAATATGGCCATTTTGCATCTAAATGTCCTGATAGACTCTTGAAGCTTCAAGAAGCCTTAGAGAGTGAAGAAGAAGATACTCATGAGGCAGAGGATCTTATGATGCATGAGGTGGAATATCTTAATGAAAAGAATGTCACACCAAACAGATTTACGGATTCAAATGATGGAGAAGATGTTTGGTATCTTGACAATGGAGCTAGAAATCACATGACTGGAGATATGAGATATTTCACTAAGATTGATGAATCTATCATTGGAAAAGTTTGTTTTGGTGACGATTCGAGGATAGAAATAAAAGGCAAGGGGTCGATATCAATTTTTGATCGGAATGGTGATTCAAACATTATATCGAATGTCTATTATATTCCTGAATTAAAGAGCAATATAATCAGTCTGGGGCAAGCTACTGAGTCCGGATGTGATGTTAGAATGAAGGGAGATTGCTTAACAATGCGTGATCAAACGGGCAAACTCATTGTTAAAGCCAAGAGATCTCAAAATTGTTTGTACAAGGTGAGAATGCAAACAAAGGGTACTACTTGTTTGTATTTAGAGAAAGTCACGGAGTCAAGTAAATGGCATGCGAGATTAGGACATGTAAACTATGATACTATTCGAAGTATGATACAAAAGGAGCTCGTGAAAGGTGTTTCACGAGTTAATATCGAGAAGGAAATATGTGGTTCTTGTTTGCTTGGCAAAAAATCAAGACAGGGTTTCCCACAATCAACTTCGTATCGAGCAACAAAGAGACTTGAACTTGTACATGGAGACCTGTGTGGTCCTATTACACCGAGTACAGCTGCAGGAAATAAGTACATATTTGTGCTTATAGATGATCGTTTAAGATATATGTGGTCGATATTGTTGAAAGAGAAGGGAGAGGCTTTTGCTAAGTTTAAGAAGTTTAAAACTCTAGTGGAACAAGAATCCGGAGAAGTCTTACAAGTTTTCAAAACAGATAGAGGTGGAGAATTTGTTTCACATGAATTCAACTCATTCTGTGAAGAAAAAGGTGTGAGAAGGCATCTTATTGCTCCATATACTCCACAGCAAAACGGTGTAGTTGAAAGACGCAATCGAACCCTTTTGGAGATGGTTATGAGTATTATGAAGCACATGAAGGTACCGAATTATTTGTGGGGAGAATCGATCAGACACTCTACATATCTCTTGAATAGAGTTGCTACTAGATCCTTGAAAGATAAGACACCATATGAAGGGTTCAAGAATAGTAAACCAAATCTTGAACATCTTCGTATCTTTGGCTGTGTTGGATATGCAAAGATGGAGACACCACATCTAAAGAAGCTTGAAGACAGATCATGGAAGCTAGTTCATCTAGGTACCGAGCCAGGATCAAATGCATACCGCTTGCTTGATCCGGAGAGGAAAAGAGTTGTGGTGAGTAGAGATGTTGTGTTTGATGAAACAAGAGGATGGAATTGGAAAGACAACAATCCAGAGGATACACATGGTGAGATTTTTGCTAATATTTATGGAAATTTTCCAATTCCTCAAAACAATGATTTACAAGGACGGGATGAGAGAAACGAAACAGAGCAAGATGTTGAAGGTTTTGAAGCAGAGCACGAATTTGATGTCCTTGACGATCATGATGAGAGTGTTGACAATGAGAGTGTCATACCTGATCAGGTTTCAAGTGAGTTGCGAAGGTCTCAAAGACACACTAAGAAGCCGAGATATCTTGAAGATTATGTCTTACTTGCAGAAGAGGAAGGTGAAAGATTGATGTTCTGTCTTTATGATGAACCAAGAAACTTTCAAGGAGCTAAGAATTCGAAGGAATGAATTTTCGTGTGTGAAGATGAGATAAGTTCGATCATAAAGAATCAAACTTGGAAGCTTGTTGATCTTCCGAATGGAGCTACACCAATTGGTTTGAAGTGGATATTCAAACTCAAGCGAAATTCAGATAGAAGTATTAATAAGCACAAAGGTAGACTTGTTGCTAAAGGTTATGTACAGAGACATGGAATAGATTTTGAGGAAGTTTTTGCTCCAATAGCTCGGCTGGAAGCAATACGTCTTCTTATTAATCTTGCAGCAACACATGGATGGGAGATACATCATCAAGATGTAAAGACTGCGTTTCTTAATGGTGAGTTAAAAGAAACAGTCTATGTTACTCAACCGGAAGGCTTTGAGGAAAAAAGTCAAGAAGAGAAGGTGTATAAACTACATAGAGCTTTATATGATTTAAAGCAAGCACCAAGAGCATGAAATATTAAGTTGAATCAAAGCCTTAAGGATCTCGGGTTTGAGAGATGTTCAAAGGAGCCGTCGGTTTATAGAAAGAAGATAAGTGAAGAACTTCTTGTTGTGGCTGTATATGTAGATGATTTGTTTGTTACAGGAACAAATACGAAGGTCATACACGATTTCAAGAGAGAGAGTCTTTGAGGTTTGAGATGAGTGATCTCGGCAAGTTGACATATTATCTTGGAATGGAAGTTGTTCAACATAAAGAAGGGATAACGTTGTGTCAGAAATGTTATACAGAGAAGATACTTGAAGAAGCTGGTATGCAAGAGTGCAATCCGATTCATACACCTATGTAGTCCGGATTAAAGCTTTCAAAAGCTGAAGATGAAAAGGAGATTGATGCAACTTTCTATAGGAAGATTGTTGGATGTCTTAGATATCTACTACACACAAGACCAAACATGTCTTTTTGTGTAGGAGTTTTGAGCAGATATATGCAATGTCCCAAGGAGTCTCATGGAGTTGCAATGAAGCAATGTCTAAGATATTTAAAAGGAACTCTCACCTATGGATTGAAGTTTAAAAGATCGATCACTAAAGTGCCAAAGCTTCTAGGCTATAGTGATAGCAGTCATAATGTGGATCCAGATGATGGGAGAAGCACTACGGGACACATCTTTTATCTTGGAGAGAGTCCAATCACATGGACTTCTCAGAAGCAAGAGACAGTGGCTTTATCTTCATGTGAAGCTGAGTTTATGGCTGGAACAGAGGCAGCAAGACAGGCGATTTGGTTACAAGATCTACTCGGTGAAGTGTTGGGAACACCATGTGAAAAGGTGGTGATTCGTATTGATAATAAATCCGCTATTGCTATGACCAAGAATCCGGTTTTTCATGGTCGAAGCAAGCATATACAAACTCGGTACCATTTCATCCGTGAATGTGTTGACAATGGACAAATAGAAGTCGAACATGTACTCGAATATGAGCAAAAGGCGGATATATTAACCAAAGCACTAGGAAGGATCAAGTTTAAAGAGATGAGGGAACTTGCTGGGATTCAAGACATGGCCACTACGAGTTCAAACTTAAAGGGGTGATTGTTGACTAAGCTTGATTAGATAGCTTGAGTTGTAAGCTATCTAAGTGGATAACTTGAGTTGTAAGTTATCTTGGTAGTTAAGATTGTGTAGAGATATTAGGAGTTATCTAATATAACAACCTATCCTAAAGTGTTGGGATAAGGTTAATATCTATACAAGGAGATGCTGAGTTGTAGCATAACTTATGAGTTTTGAGAGATTGAGAACCTTTAGTTTTGAGTTATTTTCTAAGGGTTAATAAAGAGAGATATTGTTTATCCATCTTGATCTAAGTATTTGATTCTTTATTTGAGTTATCTAAGAACAAAGGAAACAGATTATCTGAGAAACAAGGAAATGAAAACCTAAAAGAGGCTGAGCATGTGCTGGAAAGGAAATACGAGTCACATCGATTGTATTGGAAGTAAGTAAAATCTTGTAATTGCATCTAGTGTTTAGAGTTTGAAAATAATAGCCAAAAAGAAAGCGTGCACACTTGTATTGCATGATGCATATAAACGTATTTGGTCTTATTGTGTGCTTGTGGTGAACAGGTTAATGAAGATGCAACTTTGGTGAATCATATCCGACATTTGTTTTTGGCACGAAGAATCCATTGGCAGATCATGAAGCAAAAGGATCTAATTCTGAGGATGGTCAAACACTGGATTTGCATTCATTGATCCAGGAAATGACATGTAATTCAGAATGACATATAATAAGTAATTGACAGAAAATTGTTGGAAGGTTTATAAAGCTAAGAAAAACATACACTAAATCAGTATCTTGAAGATTTGAGGGAAGATCAAACGCGCCTTGCAGTACTGGAGAATTCAAGTCCATATTATCTATATAAGAAGAATCCCATTCAGGTATTGCTAATGGCGAACTCGAAATTGCCAAGAAGGTTCAGTGTTATCAATGGTAAGGTCTGCCATTTCTTCACAACCAACACCAAAAGGATCTGGCAGCTCCAGAAAATTCAAGTTCATACCCTATACGAAAGTAAAATCTAGTTTTTGTAGCTCATCAACTGAAGATGCATCTATATGCATGACTGATCTTTTGTTGTCTGTTAATGAATGATACTGCCATGAAATAAGAAATAAGGAAAAAGAAGAAACCGTATGGCTCCATGGTAACAATTTTGCATTCTAACGTATAAACTTCAGTACTAACACCTTCCCTAGAAGTGGAAACCTCATGATTCTTTAGTTTTTTGTATCTAAACTGATGGGTGGGTGTTGCGCTTTCATTGCATGTTAATAATACTACCATAAGTTGTAATTCTTTACTTATAGTGTTCGTTTAAATATTTAGTTTGTTTTTTTTTGCCGTCAAACTTATTTATTAAATATGTCCAATGGGCTATAACATTACACATGATTCACAAGCACAGATCCAATTACAAAGGATAAACATTATCATTAACCTTTAGAAAATTGCAACCACGTGTTTCACTAACGTGTCCAGCTCTAACAACATGTAACCTTCTGAGATCGGAAAAAGTCCCGGAAATCTTCATTAAAAGAAACATGACCTAAGCTGCAGCCATGAAAGTCTATAGGTCTTCTTCACCGAAAGTCATTGCCTCCAATAGGCACCAACACCATTGAGGTCTAAGATAGAGACCCACCAAAGATGATTTAATCTCCACGCTTAAAATCACTGGTACGGGAAAGAATGTGCAGTCGTCGAGGGTGAAGAAGATTGTAATCCCCGAGACTAACCGAAAATTTAGACTTGACCATATGACCTAACCTAGACAAATCAGAGAAGAACTCTGACACTTAATCCGGCGAGCCAAATTGAAATTGGGAAACACTAAATAGATCCGGATTTTTATTAAAATTCAAAACACGCATATAAACAATGATCAAGCTAAACAAAGATCTAGGATTTCAGACATAAAAACCAAAACAGAACTTGAAAAAAACTAAGATTAAGGATCTATAAATACCAATGTTCAAAAAATCGGCCTAGGCGCTAGGCGGACTTTGTCCATTCTGATTATAGTAAAATCGGATGAATTAGGCGTTTATAGTAATTTGGCGGTTTTGACGGTAGTTAGGCGGTGTTAAATGGGTCTAGGTGGTCTGTTTTTTTTTAAAAAATTCCAACTTAATTTTTTTTTTTAATTAAGAAAAAAATATGTCTATGGTAAATTTATGCCTAAGTAACATGAAATTATTTATTATAAAGTTTGAAAACAAAATTTTAATTTTTTATTTATAAATCACGTGATTTCAAATTATTTCTTATTTTTATCTTATATATATAATATATATAAAATATAATTTATTATAAATACGTCTAAACCGTATAAAATCGCCTAAGCCTCGCTTAGGCTCTCTAGGCGCTAGGCGGAAGGTCACCGCTCGCTTAGCGCCTAGCGATTTTTTGAACACTGATAAATACACATAAGACCAACAACACATCAAAATTAGTAACCGGTGAGTGAACCCAAACCCGGAGAGAACCCGACCAGAGCCAAAGTGGTAATCCCCAACCGACAAAGATACTCAATAAACGTCGCTGAAAGATTTGTAGTAGGAGAAGAGAAGAAACTGAGGCAAGACTTTGCCGAAGAAAGGAGGGAGTAACTCTCTTTCTAAAAGAAAGAGAGAGACATGGTTTTAGTTTGTTTAGGAATATAACTTGTCATGACAGCATTTGATATTATAACTTAAATGATGTTAAAAATTATAATTTATGTTTTTACAAGGAGATTTATAAATTATTTTAATCATTATATAATTTGTGTAGAAACTAGAATTTCTCACAAAATTTCTCTGTGGACTTTCTTTTTTCTCAGCAAATTTTTTTATTGTACTTCTTCTCTTCTACGATCTATATCTTTCATAGAAGAGGTGTTGTGTCTTCACTGGCGTGTAGATATCAGCTTCGGCTAGGTCCGACAATAATTCTGGAAGTTAATTCCGGTTCTTTTTTTGGTTTTACACCGGTGTTTGCTTGGCCTCTCGGCTTCTCCGACTTCATAGGTCGGATTCCATGGCCTTCAAGCAATCTCTCATCCTTGTTTTCTTCATCGCCGACGGTTGAGATGTCTTTCATTTTCCCGTGACGATTTTAAACTTCGAGACTAACTCTTCAAGGCTTTTTCTACCGCTCCCTGAGGAAGAGCATCATGGTGGCTAGTGACTAGGAGGACCATTACAATGGGTCATGTGGTGTTAGAGCTTCTTGGAGTTTATATCGCCGGTGACATTTGAGAGTGAGTTCAATTTGAAGTAACAGTTGTAGACTTTCTTTTGGACGAAGATGAACAATATTGGGTTCCAAAACGAGCATAGGATTGACGGTGTTCCGGAGACATGCTCTTCGATGTCAAAACGGAGAACGCATGGCGGTGTTCCATCAGGGCTGGACATATGGCACACAATATGTTGCGTAATGATGTTTCAATGACACTCATCAATTAGGGTTCAAAATGTATTTTAGGTCTAATCAAGCCCATTAATTTTTTACTCTTTTAAGTCTTGTACCTCAATGTATTTGGGCCTTCTAGACTTAATTTCAATGAAAGAAGCTTTTAAAAAAAAAACGAACAGATAAGTTTTTAATTTAATTTTTCTTTGGGTCTGTCAAAGCCAATAAACTCACTTAGGGTTTCTCGACGATTTCGGACAGCAAAATTGGAATCAAAACTATGATTTCTCTGCTGCATTCCCTGAAATTCGCATTTGGCTGAAACACAAACTCAATGAATGCTTATTTTTTTCATACTCTAAAGGTGAGCCTTTTCTATTTGTTTTGCTAATAACTAATCGCATTCGTCAATACTTGGATTTTGAGTTTTGGGTTGTAGATGCCAATATCTAAGCAAAAGAAGCTTTCGATGTTCGTTTTGATTTGGTTTGGTCATCGACATTGATATAGCTATGACTCGAGAGTTATATGGAATTCTGGCTACTTCAAATTCTATCCGTCATCGTACCAAATATCTTCCAATGTTAATCCGAAGATTCTCACTATGGTCAACGAAGATTTTCAAATGTTTATAACAATATTTTTATATGGAACATTATGGTAAATCCAATATTTTGGTTACGACTCAGTTTAACAGTTATCATCATGACTATCAAGTTTGAAAATAACAGTTATTGTAAAAGTTATCCATGATGAAGAAGGTACTCTTTGATTTTTTTTTAGCTTGTTATATCTCTGTAAAACTAAGATGGACTTCGAAGTTGTAAACAAAAAGGAGAAAAATGAATAAATGAAATAGGAAGGAGCATAAGATTTTTCGAATTTTTTTAAATTGTTGTTCAACATATTTTCGAATCTTTATTAACGGTTTTTTTAGATTTTAAATGTTTAAAAACTAAGATCACTATGTTAGATTGTTTTACGTGGTACACCATACTTATTTATTTTCTATTAAAAAATAGATAATTGTTGTTCATACAATGTACGAAATATATTTTTCAAATATATATACGTATATATGCGCAAAAATATGCATATATAATACCTATACTACTAAAAGATAATATTTTGAGGAAAATAACTTTGAATTACACTTTTAAACCCTTTAAAAAAAATTTAATTATGAATAAATCAAATGAATCTCATTGACATGATTATTAAGGTATATTAAGCATATCATATAGATTATTATCTCATATTTTAAATATTTTATTTTTAATAACATATTTTAAATATTCATATAATAATATAAAAGATTTTTTTTTTTTGGTCGAAATATAAAATATTACTAGTCGATAACAAAATATATTTATTATTGAATATAACAGATAATATATTTGAGAAATTTATGTTCTTAAAAATTCTAATCTAGATTTTGAGGTTAAGGTGTCGAAAACAAGAACAATTCACCATTTCTTTTGCATGCGTAGAATAGCTTCGGTTGAGATCTGGTCACAAACAAATCAGTAAAATTATGAAGTTGAATTATGGAAACCCAGAGTTCCAAGATACATCAAAATCTCGCTATAGATTTAGGAGACTATTTTGAGAGTATGTCGAGATAAATTGGAATCAACTCTAACCTTAAAAATTTTGAGTGGTGTCCAAAGATCCTTAATATAATTTTGTTAATTTTAAAATTTTGATAGCATAAATTGTAATTGTCAAAAATAGAATACATTGTAATTGTTTACAATTTTGTAGTTAGAGACTTAGAGTCTTAATTTTTTTTTTTAATTTTTTTTAATTTGTTTAGGAATATAAAGTTGAATGATTTTTAAGTATTATAATAATTCTAATAACAGAAAATTTATAAATAATTTTAATCAGTATATTAATAGATTGGATTTTCTCTCTCGTCAAAAAGCTTTCTCCTCTCCCTTCGTTAGAGTAGTCGGAGTAATTTATCGGGTCTGTTTTTTGGTCGCCGATCTACCCTTCGGATCATTGTTTAAGCGTGGAGATTAAATCATCTCTGGTGGGTCTCTATCTTAGACCTCAACGGCGTTGGTGCCTATTGGAGGCAATGACTTTCGGTGAAGAAGATCTATAGACTTTCATGGCTACAGCTTAGGTCGTGTTTCTTTTAATGGAGGTTTCCGAGACTTTTTCCGATCTCAGTTGCCGAAGGTTACATGTTGTTAGAGCTGGACACGTTAGTGAGACACGTGGTTGCAATTTTCTAAAGGTTAATGATAATGTTTATCCTTTGTAATTGGGTCTATGCTTATGAATCATGTGTAATGTTATAACCCATTGGACATATTTAATAAATAAGTTTGACGGTAAAAAAAAACAAACTAAATATTTACAATAACATTATAAGTAAAGAATTACCACTTATGCTATTAGAATTTTATAATTAACAAAATACAAAACTCATAAAATAAAATTAAAAATACTTGAAAACCACTCAGAATATTTTTATCAAATCTGATATCAATTTTTCTTGATATACTCTCAAGATTGTTTACTAAATGTCTAAATCTATAGTGAAATTTCAAATTTCAATGTGTCTCGAAACTCTAGGTTTCCATAATTCAACTTTCTTATTTCACTGGTTTGTTTGTGACCATATTTTCAGCTCGACTAAACCTACTCTACGCCTGCGAACGAGACAATGATAGTCTTGTCTTCTTTCGCTTTCACTTATCATATGAATTACATCATTATCTAGATTAAATACATATTACATTAATATGATCAAACCGTAAATATAAAATATAGATTAATATTATATATGCATATTTTCATTCATAATATATATATATATATATTTGAAAAATATATTTCGTGTATAACACAAACAATCATCTTACGTTGACAAAAAAAAAACAATCATCTTACTTTTAATGGAGAATGAACTATGGTGAAACAAGAAAAATAATTAAAAAAATCTAATGAAACTGTTAATAAAGATTCGAAAATATGTTGAACTAGAAAAAATTTACTCGAAAATCTTTTGAAAAAAATCAAAACATAAACTAGAGCTTGATGAAAGAACTAGTATTGCTAATAGTAAAACAGAAACCTTGGAGATATAGAACATCTATAATTTACAAACCATTGAACATTTATTATTCCAATTTTGATGTCCGTGCGCAGAAATCGTCGAAAAATTCTTCTAAAACCTTAAGTGAGTTCGTTGGATTTGATCGAGCAGATCCAAAAGAATTTGAAGTCAAAAACTTATTCCTTAGTTTTTCTGTAACTCGTTGAAAAACAATTTTTTATTTTATATGTAAATAACATAGAGATTAAAATAATTTATAAAAATTTCTTAATAACATGAATTACATTGTAATTTTTAACATTATTTAATTTTGACATAAATTAAATTGTAATTGAACGAAAATGGGACCACATAGGAGTCTGAAAATGGCTCATTTTCGTTTCACCAAAAAAAATTTCAGATATATCTGAATCTGAGAGTCTTACGAGCCAATCAGGCTTTTCGATCGATATAAGTTAAATTTATATATTGTTATAATGGTCGGCATATACCCTCAATATGGGTGACTTGACCCTGTATATATGCTTAATTTTGAAATTTAATTTGTATGTTGTTATAATACTTGTTTAAATTTAATATTGTTGTAATGGTCGACGTGGTGTATGAGTGATTTACTCCTTATACCAATATATTATTTTTGGGTCATACGCATTGCCTTTCACAAAATCGATCGGTGTTGTAGGCTATGATTCTACGATTATGATCACACTAGATGACTCCCCCGCACATGTGTACGGGCATAAAACTTTTTAATTTAATTCATTTTTAATATGTATACATTAATAATTAACTTTATAAGAATATACATAAGATATAAAAATACCAAAGATATCTTCAATATGAAAACTTTTATAAATAAAATTTATATAACTTCAATTTTCTACCAAACAAAAATATAACTTCAAATCATTAGTGTCATGTTTTTCAATGAAAAATTACAATTTTTTGGTGAAAAATCATGTTTTTGTAAATATTATTTTAAACTATAAATTAAGTTTTAAAAAAAAAAATTTAACTGTAATTTTTTTTTAATGTTCTAACAAAAGTGTATATTAACTTTTTTTGTTTACCAAAAACATTTCAATTGATTTAAATGATCTCCATAGTGAATAAAATTTTAAAAATGTTTAAGTAGTTACAAACTCTATATTACAATTTAAGTGTGTAATAGTTTTAATATTTAATTTTATCCAAACTCAATATGAAAAATTCAACCTCCTTAACCATGTTTAAGAGTTGTAAAATATGAAAAATCTTACAATTAGAACTATAATATGAATAAACATTTTAAAATTATAAATTATTTGAATGATATATATATATATATATATATATTAATCTCTTCATCGAGCAAAACTATTTTGATTAATTTAAAATATTTCTATAGTGTCACGATTTGCACATTGATTTTGTATTGGACTAAAATTGGATTGATTTCTCTGATAGAGTAAGTAAATTTTAAGCATTTGTCATGACAAAAAAAACTGAGAACAGCTTTCCCGAAAAAAAATTGTAAACTAAAAAAGCGTGTATAGTGAATTTTATATTTTGTTGTAGGTTGAAAATTAACGATACCATGTTTATACTGAATATAATTTAATATTCAATGAGGAATTATTAAAGATTATGAGAATTACCAATAATATTCTTATCTCATAAAAGTTTTTAAAAAATATTAGAAAGATAAAGTTAAATCTAGACAAAAAAAACTGTAAATATTTGTAATCTTATAATCGGATAATGTAAAAACTGTATATATAATTATATTTTCTTTAAAATAATCTTATCAAATTTAATAAAATAATAAATCAAAACAAATAAAAAATTCTGATTTTATTTTTAAATCATTTTTGAAAATATAATGATTTCATCTAAACAAACAAAAAGCAGAAAAATGTTAAAATAAGAATAATTTTAATTTTGATCTTATTAATAATATTCATTATCTTCAATTCAAAAAAAAGGAAAAAATAACTGAAATTAAAACAAAGAATTTATTTTGATAATTTTTATAGTTATCTATATAAAAGTTAGAATAAAAGAAACATAGAGTTAAATTTAGACAAGCAAAAAATATTTTTTAATGTGATATCGAATAATGTAAATTTTTTAAATTTATGTAATTATATGTATCCAAAAAATTTAAAGTTTTAGAAGGGTAACTCTTTAATCAACCAAGATAATATTAAATGTGGTGTTGACATACATAAAATTTTAAATAAAATAACTTTTCTAATAATATATAAGAAGAAGAAAATTTAATATTTAAATAAGAATAGGAAGTCTTAAAGATTATGATAATAGAAATCATATTTTTAAAGATTATAATAACTACTGTTAAAGATTATGATAACTATGAAAGATATGTAATTATCATTATTCATTATAATTTAAATATATGGGAATAATATTTAAAAAAATAATATTTTAATATAATTTTTTGTTTTTTTTTTAAACTTAAATTATCTTTATCTCATTTAAATTTAAATAAATGAAAATAATATTAAATCAAAACAAAAGAAACAAATATTTTCTTATATAATTTTTCGTTTTTTTTAAACTTTAATTATCATTATTTCATTAAAATTTAAATAAATAATAATAATATTAAATCAAAATTTTAAACACACAATTTAATACTAACCTCTTCATCGATCAAAAGTATCTTAACTGATTTGAATGATGTCCATAGTCTCATAATTTTTACCTTAATTTTGTAATAATTTAATACTGGATTGATTTCTGTGATGAAAATATATGGAGTAGATAATTTCTTAATGATAGACATGACAAAAGAAAGAAAAAATTAACAAAGAACTTTGTGAAGAAGAAAAACTGCAAATTTCAAAAATGTTTATGGTGAATGAGAAACTTATGATTATAGTTGCTTTATCTAGAAAAAAAATCTAATGTTCAAATAGGAATAGGAATTCTTAAAGATAATTGGAATCTTATTGTTAAAGATTATGATAACTTTTTTTTTGGTGGAAAAGATTATGATTTCTTTATGTCATTAAAATATAAATCAAAATAATATTAAATCAAAACAAAAGAAACAAATATTTTCTTTATAATTTTCGAAAATAATACCAAAATTACGTTTTATAATTTTTTTAAAAAAAATTATGTAATATAAAACTTAAGAAATATGATTATTGTCTTTAAAATAAATAAATAAAATTTTTAAACGAATTATTTTAATTTAAAACGAATATAGAAAAAGATTATAATGTTTAAATAGGAATATGAATTCTTAAAGATAATAGGAATCTTATTGTTAAAGATTATGATAACTTTTTTTTTGGTGGAAAAGATTATGATAACTATGAAAAATATGTAATTATCTTTATGTTATTAAAATATAATTCAAAATAATATTAAATCAAAACAAAAAAAAACATATTTTCTTTATAATTTTCGAAAATAATATTAAAATTATGTTTTATAATTTTTTAAAAAATTTATGTAATTTAAAACTTAAGAAGTATGATTATTGTCTTTAAAATAAACAAATTAGATTTCAAAACAAATTATTTTTAATTTAAAACGAATTATCTTTAATTAAGCATAAAAACATAATTTTATATTTAATATTTAATTTATGTAATTATCTACATTATAAAAAATAAGATTAAATCTAATATTATGGGCAAATTTATAATTTTAATGTTAAGGGCAAATTTGTAATCAAGCATGTTTAAATTGAATGTAGTGTTGACACATATAAATTACTTCTCTAATAATATATAAGATAAGATATTTAATATTTAATTTATGTAATTATCTACATTATAAAAAAATAAGATTAAATCTAATATTATGGGTAAATTTTTAATTTTAATGTTAAGAACAACTTTTTAATCAAGCATGTTAAAATTGAATGTGGTGTTGACACATAAACTTTTTAAAAAATCACTTCTCAAATCAATAATTTTTCTATAATTGAAATATCCATAAGAAACGTTTGAGAATAACTGTATAATAAATTTTGTTTAGAAGACATTTATAAAAAAATCTCATAATAACTTATATAATAAATTTTGTCTAGAAGACAAATTAAATTATGCTGTTTAATTATTTTTATTTTAATTTATATTTTTATTATAAAATATCATCATTATCTTTAACTAGACATTTAAATTTAATTATCACAAATTTTTATGATTAAATTTACAATTTAATTTATGT
>WJSH01007447.1:730-15334 GCA_009757365.2 Lepidium campestre | reverse complement strand
ACAAGGCATCGGAGGGATTGCTTGGCTGCAGTTCTTAAAGTATCCACAGTGAAGAGTTTTTGGGCATTCGCCATGTCAGCCGGAAACTACGCTGTCGAGTATCAGAGAAAGATTTCGGTCACCCTCAAAACCACGCCGTCGAGTATCAGAGAAAGATTTCGCCGCGGCTGAAGAAGAGGAATCACTTAGATCGTCGTTTGTTTTTTCTCAGCTGATAACAGTCAAATGGGTTTGGTGTGGGCTTACACAATTTCTTTGGACCAGTAAATATATGTTTATGGGCTTATTTTATTTACTAATTGATTAATTTTGAGGCTTCAACAGACCAGTTCTCTCTTGATAGCCCACAATCATAAATTAGACCAAATCATTTAATAATATTTCACTTATTTTTTATGTAATTTTTATCATTTCTAATACCATGTCTTATTTTTGTTAACAATATTAGATCAACAAGATCCGATTCATAGTCAAAATTCTCCAACTGAAATTGGGTAAGATTCAAATTCACCACTTGATACCAACCTAAATCAGGGACAAGCAACAAGACCACCTGCTTTTTGACATAAATGTTCTTACAAGAACAAACATAAGTTAAAACTTTTTAAGTTTAGAAAATTTTAGATACTATTTAACTAAATCATTATTAAAACGGAAAGATCCAAATAAGAACTCTAAATCGCGGACATCTATAGAACACGTTTACGTTTTGTTAAGAAATTTTATATTTAAGAACTGTAAAAATAAGAAAACTTACATTTAAGATCTGCGATTTTGATTAACTCGTGGTTTGATTTTACCTTCAGATGTGCAATAAAAACGGTCTGTTTGTCAATATGAGTTCTAAATCTTAAAAAACAGCTGTCGTGATCCTGGAATTTTAAATCTAAAGTATATAAAAGTTGAAAACAAAACTGTTTTGTTAAAAACTGTAAAAAAAAAAATTTACATGCAAGATCCGTGATTGTTTAGTTATTGTGAATAAAACATGTTTTTGTCAATATTAGTTAGAAATTTACAAAAAAGATCTATTGTGGTCTCGAAATCTTAGATCTAATCGATGTAAAAGTAGAAAACATACCTTATTTGTTTAATATTTTCGAATGTTTGTATCTTCTTCAAGAAGAAGTAGAAATGTTTTTTCTTTCTTTTTTTCTCGAGAAACAACAAAAGCTTTAAAGATGAACGAGTGTTTGTGGTGAAACTTAATGAGGAAGATAAGAAGGTAAACATTTTAGGAAATTTTGGGTAGATAACATGCCGTGCCATTGTGCAAAAATATTAAACATTAGCCTAGAGCATTAAAAAATTAGGGGCATATATTTTATTAATTTGATCTATTTTTATTTTTTTGAGCAACAATTTTATCTATTTTATCACAAATAATATACATACCCATATGGATTTTAAAAGTTTGACAAAAAAAAAAACATATGGATTTTAAAAATATGAACTAAAATTTAGATTTTTGTTTGATTTAAAAATATTAAAATCTTCAAATAATGATAATTTAATAGTTTAATGTGTCAATCTTAAAGATTTTCTAACTTATTCAACGAATTTACACAAAAGATTTGACTATTATATGTATTAAAACAAAATTGATTTGAAAATAGTTTTTAGATTTTTGGTTAAGTATTATTTTTTCATTTGGTGGTGTTATATTATTTTTGTAAATGTTTTTATCTTTGTTAAACTGAGGTATTTTTATATATTTCGCTTATAATATTTATTGAGGTTGACACGGCTCTGATAGATAACTCAAAAGTTTGTCAAAATTAGTTTATAAACCAAAGTTATTTTGTAGCTTTCTGTTCACTTTTTCTTTCATTTTTTGCCCTTATTTGCCCAACTTTTTCAATTGTTTATCTTCACTTTCACGTTCTTTTTTTCTCCTCTTTCTTTCATCTCCGGACCTTTTATCTTCTCTCTCCTCTTTCTTTCATCTCTCACTTTTCTCTTCTCTTTCTCATGTTTTATATTTTTCATTATTTTTTATTTTCTTCAGGCAAAAAACTAAATTTTTTCTTCTTCTTGTTTATTATTGAACTCGAATATTCTGATTTTTAAAAACCCAGATTTATTTGTTTATGAATTTCATTTTGAATTGATTGTTCTCCTAGATCTTAGAAATCAATTTTTGTTTGTTTTGTTTTAAAAATAGAGTATATTTTTGGTAGATTTATGTATATGTGAAACAAATATACAAAAATCAAATAAAAAATAATGGAAAAAAACGAAATCATCAAACAACCGTCATATTTAGGGATGTTTGTTTCTCCATCTAACTGCTCCATCTAGATGGAGATGTAAAATATTGTTTGTTTAACCACCATTAAGTGCATCATCTAGATGGATCAGCTAAATGTTTTTGCTAAAATTATCTCAAAATATGGAAAATTCTAGATGCATTTACTATGAGCAATTAGATGGAGATGGAGTTCTAAACATTTTAAAAGACTAAAACACCCTTAAATATTACTAAAAACTATTATATATATTATTATTATTTTTTCCAACTCCATATATATTATTTATCATCCATCTTTTCATGTTCTATTTTATTTTATTATAAAAAATATATATTTCTTTATGATATACTTTTTATTTTACATATTGATTTTTTAAATTTTCAAAATAGGTTAATTTAAATATTTTACAAATTAGCATATTAATTAGATATAAATACAAAAATAACTCTCGGTAAAGTTTTTTCCCGCGAAAATATCTATTTCCCCGCAAAATAATTTTTTACCCACAAAACATTTTTTCCCACCAAATAATTTTTTACCGCAAAACTTTTTTTCCCGCCAAATATTTTTCTTCGCAAAATCTTTTTCTTCGCAAAATCTTTTTCCCGTCAATTTGTTTTCTTTTTCATCTCAAAAAAGCTTTCAAAAAAAATTGACGGGAATAAATTTTGGCGGACAAAGTTTTGATGATAAAATCGAAAATTTGAAATATTAATAATATTTATGTCAAATGAACATAGTTTTTTATGTATTTTAAAATTTTGATAAACAACTAAAAGAACATAAAATTTTTTAAAAATAATATTTATAAATGTTAAAATAATAATATAATATTTAATTAATTATAAATTTAGTTCATTTAATCAAAATAATATTCAATAGATAAATCATGTCATTTTTTGTAATTTTATTGATAGATACATCTAGATGGAGATTTCAATTTAGAAAACAAACATATCTATATCTAGATGTTACATCTAGATATAAATATCAACATGAAAACAAATAACATCTAGTTGTTCCATCCAGATGGTCCATCTAAATAGACAATCTAGATGTAATAGCTAGACGTAGAAACAGTGATAGTTTTAAGTTTTTGAAGGCTGAAAGCAAAGAAAAAAAATAGGGCTACTTCATATTTATTAAAAAAAATTCGCTTTAACCAATAAAAAACGAGCTATAGTCGCGATTCGAATACAAGCCTTAATCAATTTTCCAAGGACAAATACAACACTAGACTAGACTAAAAGAAATTAATTTGTATTTTGGGGCCGGGAAATTTTCTTATATTTTTGGGGCTGGAAGCTGGTATTTTTCCAGCTTCCTCCACAAGTCGGCACTGCGTAGAAACAAATAAGGCCTTAGAGTTGCAAGTCTGCATAAGCTCTTAGGAAGAAGATGAAGATAAATTGTCAATTTTAATGTGTGTTATCATATAATAAATGTGTTAACAGAGAAGATTATTTGTTAACAGATAACAAATGTTTCACATTATTCGATAATTAGTATTTTATCCGATAATTATTCAGTATTTGTTTCACATTATCCGATAATTAGTATTTTATCCGATAATTATTCAATATCAGTTAACATATCTGTTAACTACTGATTTAAACCTCCAAGATAATTACCATCATTATTTCAGTTCGTCATGCGGAGATGCATACGACATAACACATCAATAATGCATTTTTGTTATAATATTGGAACAAAACTCATAAGAACTAAATAATCAAAAACCATAATATGAATTAATTTTCATCAAGTGATGAGCACATGTTTGAAAACATGGCTGATAGAGAAACAGAGTATTGTAAACAAAATAGAATGAGGAAACAAAAGTGTCAAAAGACGTTTGCACTAGATGATGCAACTCGATCCTTTGCCAAAGTTTCTTCTAGCCATCTAGTTTCTCCAATTGCTAAGTATGAATTAAGCCTTCCATCTCTAGTCACACTCATAGCTAATTTCCTCGCAGCTTCATTTGCTTTGATAGTGGATCCTTTAACCACACAGGCTTGAAACAGCAGAGATGTTTGTTGCCACTGGTTGAGGTATGATCGCAGTTTGGGCCAGTTTTTAGGGTTGTTAATGGCCCTAACAACATCGAGAATATCTATCCATATCTCCACACGAGCGAAGTGTAAATCAAGGAGACAACGAGCAGCCCACTTGAGGCATTGTAAGTCAGCAATGATTTTTGTCTTGGTGGGATGGATGCATCACGGGCATGAAACAATACTCTACCTGTGTGATTGCGAAGGATAAAAGCCATACCACTCAGTTTATTTGATCCCATGCATGATAATCCAATGTTACATTTCACCGAGTTCTCTTTAAACCAATCTTCTGATTCTTCAAGAGCAAGGGCTATCAAACAGTCATGGTGTTGAGATAGTCCATTGAAAATCTTGTTGTTCGGTTGTTTCCAAAGGTGCCATAATATCCATGGTATCGCTCGATAAGTTTGGTTGGTGGAGCCCTTTGTTTATGCTGCGTAAATGAGGAGATCCAAATGGTTGGACAGTGAGATGTCTCCGTGGACCAGAGGAATCTGTGATTGCAAAGCTGTCCACACAAGTGCAACACAATTACATTCAAACAATACATGCTTGATTGTTTCTGACCCCGAGCCACAAATTCCACACGTTTGATTCACATTCATGCCATGTCTTTGTAGGCAATCCGCAACCGCAAGAGCATTTGACAAAGATCGCCAGAGAAAGTACTTGATCTTTGGGCTTGTGTTGAGATTCCAAATTCGTTGTTTCAGTTTGTTTAATGCTAAAGTCTGTGTAGAAGGTTGATTACCATGTGTTCTGAGTGAAGTAATGAGCCAATTCCCACTCTTAACTGTGTATTTTCTTTCCTTTGTGTATGGTCATAACCAACTATCTTCTAAAGCAAGGCAAGGGGGAGAAGCAACAATTCTTTTCAGGTCTTCGTCAGGAAACAATTGGCGGAGACTATCGAAGTGCCGTCCTCCTTGACCGTTGATTAGTTGGAAAACTCTTAAATTAATGTCTATAAGACACTCTCGGTTAACAGGTCTTCTTGGGCTATCATCAAAAACCCATCCGTCTAACCACACAAGAGTGTTTTCTCCATTGCCAATGCACTTAACAACTCCTTTAGCTAGCACATCACGACTATATAGTATGCTTCGCCAAGCGTATGAAGGTCTAGAGCCAGCTTATTCTTGGAAGATATCAGAGTTTTTAAAGTATCTATCTTGATACAAACGACACAACAAAGACTCCGGTTCAGATAACAATCTCCATGCTTGTTTGACTAGAAGAGCTTGGTTAAAATCACCAATATCTTTGAAACCAAGGCCTCCTTCTTTCTTAGATTTTCATAATGTATCCCATGAGATCCAATTAATCTTGTTTTTATTTCCTTTACTATTCCACCAAAATCTTGTGATGACACTTGTAAGCTTCTTACATTGATGCTTTGTGAGCTTGAAGCATGACATAGCATAGACCGGAAGTGACATAGTCACCAATTTTATGAGAATTTCTTTACCTCCAAGAGAAAGAAATTTCTCATACCAACCACTGATTCGAGCTTGTAAACTATCTGTAATAAAGCTTAATATCTCTCTCTTTGATCCATTGAGACTTTCTGGAAGGCCAAGATATATGCCATTACCTCCTTTTTGCGTAATGCCCATATATAGTCCAAGTATGCATTTCATGATTGGTGAGGTCTTAGAACCAAACGTTATAGCAAATTTTTGGAAAAATCTCTTGACCCGACGCATCACCATATAACTTAAGAAAATGATGAACTTCCAAGGCTTCTTTGAAATTTCCTCGACACATGAATATACTATCGTCGACAAATAGAAGTTGTTGAACCGATGGGCATGTCCATGTTAATTGAATGCCGGAGATTTTACCAATAGATTCAGCTATACTCATCACGTGAGTGAGTGCTTCGGCATATAGGATGAAAATGAATGGCGATAAGGGGTCACCTTGTCGGATACCTCTTTCTGGTTTGATGAAGCCGTGAGCTTGTCCATTCAATAGAACCGAATAAGAGACTGGACTTATACACTCCATGATCCACTTCCTCCAAATAGCATTGAAACCCATCTTTAGAAAGAGATACTCTAAGAATCTCCTCTCGACTCTATCGTATGCTTTGGACATATCGGTTTTAATCACCATAAAATCCTTATTGCATCTATGATTTGTATGGAGGGCGTGTATCAGCTCATGGGCAATAAGTAAGTTATCCGAGATCAATTTTTCTGCAACAAAACCGCCTTGAAGCTCGGAGACAATGGAAGGCAGCCACTTTTTAAGCTGTGTACTCATGATACGTACAATGATCTTGTATACAACATAACACAAGCTTATAGGACACAGCTCATTCATCTTTGTTGGGTTACGAGTTTTTGGAATGAGACAGATATGAGTAAAATTCCAACCCAAATGCATGATACCTGATTCAAAGAAACACCGCACCTCCTTAATTATTTGTGGACCGACCGTGTTCCCAGTCATACCGTCAGCTCTGGGAGCTTTACCTCCCTTAATACGAAAAACAACGATTTTTATTTCTTCATCACTCACTTCTTGTGTGAGTTCTTTATTGATTTCCTATGTTACTTTTGGTTGCATATCCTCTAAGAGTTCGAAGGCATACATTGGAGAGGTAGATGTGAAGAGCTTCCTAAAGTATGAGACAACAATGTCTCCCTTCAAGCCTTCAGTAATCATTTCCTCACCGTTATCATTTACTAACATTGGTATCGAGTTTTGGAGTCTTCTTTTCTTCACACTAGCATGGAAGAACTTGGTTTTCTTGTCACCTTCTTTTAACCAATTCTCTCTACTCTTTTGTTTCCAATATGCTTCTTCCTCCCAATATGCTTGGATTAGATTATGCTTGCATTCTTTTAATTTACAAAAGTTGGGATTCTGTTTTTGTCCTTCTGACTCAATCTCTGCTTTTAACCCCTCTATAATTCTTTTGGAATTACATTGATGCTGAAGTTTCCATCGGGAGAGTGCCTTACGACAATCATGAATTTTATCAAGGAGGGGTTTAGTAGCTCCTGTATCATCGATGATTTGCTGAACACCGGGCTTGGATATCAACCTTTTGTTGAAAATAAATCGTCCTCTGTTAAGAATATGGTCTAGAGCAAACTTGATGAGAAGGGGTCTATAATCTGAACCAATCCGGTCTAAAAACCTTCCATTAACCGTTGGTAATGTTCTAAACCATTCCAAGTTCCTGAGAGCTCTATCAAGTCTACACTGTATATACATATCATGGCGATTCCCAGCCCAAGAGAATAAATTTACAGAGCATGTAACCTCCCGTAAACCACATCTATCAAGCATATTACATAAGGGATCGAAAGAGAATTCCGGACGACAAGGGCCTCCAATTTTTTCTGAATTATCATAGATCTCATTAAGATCTCCTATGACCAGCCATGCCTCACTTCTGTTAAGTCCAATGTCGATCAACATATCCCAAGTATCTTGTCTGAAACTTCTTGATGGTTCACCATAAACCAATGAAATATAAAAAGCGGTTGAGCCCAGTTGAACCAAGATGTCTATGATATTTTTATCTGACCTGAGCACAGTTACAACATAAGAGGCTTTCCAAAACTAAGCAAGACCTCCACTTAGCCCAGTTGGTTCAACAACAAATAAATTATCATATCCTAACGAATGTTGAATACTTGTCACATGATTAATGGAGCTTTTAGTCTCCATGAGGAACAAAAGATCAGGAAAATGTTCATGACGCATTTCCCTCAAAATTTGAATTGTCAAGGGGTTCCCCAACCCTTGACAATTCCAGCTCATGATGTTCATTCTTGATGCAGCAGTTCCCCACTTGGAACCACCTCGATATTGCTTCTTTTAGCCGTGTTTGTGGTTGTGGCATCAGCATCTTCCACGCAGGATTTTCTCTTAGGTGTGGTATCTAAATCATCTTTATTGTGTTGTTTTTCTCGGTAAACCTGAGTACTCTTCTTCTTTGTATGTTGTCGTCGCCATTTACTGGGACGCTTCCAGTATATGAGCATCTTATTTATAACCTCGAGACTGCTAGTATCATCGGAACCAGTAGCAAAAACCGTTGGGTCATGGTTGTTAAGTTGAGTTCTCATATCCTGTGTAGCTACTCTCTCTCTGTTCCCACAAAATGATTGTTGTTTCGGGCTGCTTTAAAGGAGTCAGCTAGCAATTTTCCATCAGATTGCTCTGTATAATTGTCAGAGAAATCATAGACCAAACCCTTCCCTTTCTCCAGGTCTCGAGTGATTGTAGCATGTGCTTCAAGTCGAAGTGATGCACTTTGCGCTTGGGGATCACCATCGAAGTTCCATACCACCCTTCTTACTCTTATATCTCTTGCTTTCTTTTCACTCGGATCTGATACAGAGAGGTAATTCCTTAAAACATCGAGCACATCCTTTACTACTTTGGGCCGTCCTGTAGCCTCATCAATTCCCATATCATCCGCCGTTATCACTCCATATAGCGGATCATCTTTCGAAATCTTCATAGTCATTGGCCTTTTCTCTTTTGAGACCTCTACCGTAGCATCAATGAGCCGGTTTTGAGGAGACAAAGGGCAATGAGTCTTGTCGTGTGTAAGACATTGACAATGATAACAACGTTTACGTACACGTTCATACTCAAAGGACATACACACAATCTTCCCTGATTGAATCTCAAATTCTCTTGTGTTCTTAAGAGGTTTAGAGACATCGAGAAGTATCTTTGCTCGTATGAACCCTTTACTTTGCGGTTTCATTAGGTTAAAAGCCAGTTCGATAACTTGGCCAATGGATCCAGTAATCTCCAAGAGTATGTCATCATCATAACACTCCACGGGTATATTTCTCATACGGATCCAGATTGGTAAGAACTGCCAGAAGCTGTCGGTTGTATCTCCACCCATCGATCCATTACGATGCTCCACTCATCGTATGTCCATGCCCCTACTTCAAGGACCATGGTGAGGTCATATTGTCGAAGATGAACTTAAAACGGTTATTGGATAAGGCATATCCTCTACAGCAGTCGTATACCCTCCACAGTCTTGGCATGTCGTGGATAAAACCCGACATCTTCTGGTTGGTAGGATTGAGGAGCCTTCCGACGATGCTACATCTATTACTCTCAGCTACACTCGTTTTTGGTATGCTTTTCAGCTTGATTGGTTTCTCATCATCTATCTTCATCGCTTGTAATGCTTTGTCAATCGAAAGTGACATGTTGTTTAGAGAGCAAACCACCAGAATAAAGGTTGCTACTAACCAAGAAGGTGTAGAAACCAACAGCGGCTATGGGATGATTCTTCACAGCGTTGTGACGTCTTTATCAAGTAAGGAAAGAAAGCTAGATAAAATCTTTTAAATCTGGCGAAAAAAAGGAAAATTCCCGGTATCACAGCTCTATTCTTCTAAAGTTGAAAGACTCTAGATAGAAAAGAAAGTCCTAAGCTCCACCAAGGAGAAAACGACATATTTGTGTGTTTTGAATTGAAATTGATTTAAAACTCATTAAGCTAGTGTTTTATCAGATAATACATGTGCTAACAGATAATATATTAACAATTGTTATATGTATTAATCAAATATACTTTATCAAATAATATATGAGTTAACAGGTATTTTATAGGTATTTTATGTGTCATGCTGATAATATATATATTAACGGTTAATAAATGCATGAGACAACACATTAAATGTGATGTCTCCTCATTTAGTGTGTTGTCCCCTCGTTTTATCTGCTGTCTCATCTCTCTCTTCCAACATATAGTGATAATTATATTTCACGCTTAGTTAGTTACCTAATTTCATTTATCTCTTGGTTAGTTTCTACATTACTTATTGAATCATAAATCTTAGTCTAAATAGCTCAACATTTTATTACATTTATTTAATATTTTCGGTTTTGTTAATTATTTTGAAAATATAAAAATGTAAAAACGACAAGCTCAAACCCATATGTATTTTATATTTGGCCTTATATTTAGATTTTATAATTTGAATTTTAGTATTTTAATTCTTGTGTTGCTTATCATTTAATATGTTTTGGTTATTTGGTTTCTATTTAATATTTGCAATAAAATTGTATTTGTTATGAATAATCAGAGAGATCTCTAATTCATGGTAGAGCGTTACATATATATAGGGATATAAGAGTAGGGTTTAACTCTAATTACTAATGGGCCTCTACAACTAATAGGCTTATGATGAGCATCCACAATATATTCATAACACTCCCCCTTGGATGTCCATTAGAAAGATAGCGTTAATGCGCTTAAGATGTTTTCTCATTAAAAACCTTACCAGAAAAACCCAGTGGAACAAAACCATAGTTATGGGAAAAAGAGTGCAGCGCGCATCTACTCACCATGATGACTACATGACTCAAGGTCTTTGAGACGACGCCAATATGATGTACTAGTCTCTTGAAGGTTGAAGTCGGAAGAGCCTTGGTAAATAAATATGCCAAATTTTTCACTTGAACGAATTTGTAAAACCTAAACTTCACCATTCTTCTGTAGTTCATGGGTGAAGAAGAATTTTGGAAGAATGTGTTTCCTTCTATCACCTTTAATGTATCATTCCATGAGTTATGCTATACAAGCTGCATTGTCCTCATACATGATCGTCGGAGCTTATTTCCCTGTAGATAAACCACAATCTCTTTGTATATGTTGGGTTACTGACCTTAACCAGACATATTCACGACTAGCTTCATGGATCGCCAAAATCTCTGCATGGTTAGAAGAAGTGGCTGCAATTGTTTGCTTCATAGAACGCCAAAAAATAGCAATACCACCAAAAGTGAACACCACCAAAAGTATCTTGCATCTGCAAAACCAATTAAATCTTGTTTGGAAGCATATGGAAAAAAATAGATCCATATCTTTAGTGCCTTGAAGGTAAAGAAGCAAATGCTTAATCCCATTCCAATGCCTTAGAGTTGGACATGAGCTAAACCTTGCCAATAAATTGACTGAGAATGATATGTCATGTCTCGTATGGCCAGAAAGGTACATCAATGGCCCTATTGCACTTAAGTATGGTACTTCAGGACCAAGAATTTCTTCATAAGTTTCTCGAGGACGGAACGGATCTTTATCCACATCAAGTGATCTTACAACCATTGGATTACTTAATGGATGTGCATGGTCCATATAAAATCTTTTGATCACTTTTCTTGCGTATGTCTGTTGATGCACTAGGATCTCATCTTTTAGATGCTCAATCTGTAATCCCAATACAAAACTTTGTTTTTCCTAAATCTTTCATCTCAAACTCCCTTTTCAAATATACCACTGTATGTGAAATCTCTTCAGGAGATCGAATTATATTTAAGTCATCAAAATACACTGCAATTATGACAAATCTTTGTCCAAATCTCTTTATGAAAATGCATGGGCTGATAGGGTCATTCTTATAACCTTCTCTTACTAAGTACTCACTGAGTCGATTATACCACATGCGCCCAGATTGTTTCAATCCATAAAGAGATCGATTTAGTTTTATGCATTATTGTTCTCGAGAACTAGAACTTGCTGCTTCTAGCAGCTTATATCCTTCTGGGACTTTCATATAGATGTCCTTTGTCTAGTGGTCTATATAAGTACGTTGTGACTACATCCATTAAGCGTAAATCAAGTTTTTCTCTTATTGCCAGACAGATAAGATACCTGAAAGTAGTCGCATCAACCACAAGAGAGTATGTCTCTTCATAGTCAATTCCAGGTCTTTGTGAGAATCCTTGAGCAACTAAGCATGCTTTATATCTCACAATTTCACCATTTTTATTTATTTTTCTCACAAAAACCCACATATGGCCCACTCGTTTTAGACTCGTAGGTGTACAGACTATTGGTCCAAAAACCTTTCTCTTGGTAAGAGATTCTAATTCAGCATCGATGGCTCCTTTCTATTTTAACCAATCATCTCTTAATGTACACTGTTTAATAGATCGTGGTTCATGATCCTCTTTTTTCATTCATAATATCGACTGCTACATTGCATGCAAAAATATCATCGACGTCGATTTGATTTCGGTTCCATTTTATTCTAGACATGATATAGTTAGTTGAGATCTAATCATTTTCAGGTACCTGAATTTTTTCATTTCTCATGTTTATAGTCTCCTTTAGAGATCCATCAATAATATTTTCTTCCTCGGTTTGACCAATACAAAATTCTGCTCCTTTTCTCTTCCGAGGATTTTTATCTTTGGAACCAATAGGTCTACCACGCTTCATGCGTGCTTTAGACTCAGTAGCAGTATGATATTGTCCTTCTGGGACATTTATCCTTATTGGAGCATTAACAGCTGGTATATGTGACATGGTCACTCTATTAGGGTCAGCAAATGCATCTGGCAACTAGTTTGCTAATTTCTGTAAATGGATTATCTTTTGGACTTCTAAGTCACATTGTTTAGTACGAAGATCAAGATAATTCAATGATAATTCATTCCAAATGACTTTTTTTTCCAGCTGTTTCTTTTCTCCCCCTAATGTTGGAAAAATTAACTCGTTAAAATGACAATCTGCAAATTGAGCCTTAAATAAATCCCCTATGGATGGCTCAAGATATCTAATTATCGAGGGTGATTCATGTCCAACATATATTCTCAATCTCCTTTGAGGTCCCATCTTAGTTCGTTGTGGTCGAGCAATTGGGACATATACATCACATCCAAAAGTTTTCAAATGGAAAATGTTTGGTTCCTGACCCAAAACCAATTGTGATGGGGAGAATTTATGATTATCTGTTGGCCTGATGCGAATTAATTTTGTTGCATGTAATATGACATTTCCCCAAACAGATATTGGAAGTTTGGACTTCATAAGTAATGGTCTAGCAATCAATTGAAGGCGTTTGATTAGTGATTCAGCTAAACCATTTTGTGTATGAACATGAGCTACATGATGTTCAACACTTATCCCAAGGGATATATAATAATCATCAAAAGTTTGGGATATAAATTCACCAGCATTATCAAGCCGAATAGTTTTTAATGGAAAATCTGAAAAATGTGTTCGTAATTTGATTAATTGAGCAAATAGCGTCGCAAATGCCATGTTGCAGGTCGATAACAAGGATACATTTGACCATCTTGTCGATGCATCTATTAGAACCATAAAATATCTAAAAGTTCCACATGGTGAGTGAATCGACCAACATATATCTCCTTGAATAGGTTCTAGAAATTTATAGATTCATGATTTATCTTTGCTGGTGAATGCCTGATAATCAATTTGCCTTGTGAGCAAGCAACACATGAGAAACCATTAGGGAAAAACTTATGATTTTTCAATGTATGTCCACATGAATTGCTGATTATTCTTCGCATCATTACTTGACCGGGATGGCCTAACCGGTCATGCCAAAGATCAAAATCATCAATGACCCGCTGGTTCATTGTAGCATTTATCTCTATTGTACTGATGCTAGTGTAGTACAATCCAGAAGAGAATGCTGGTAATTTCTCCAAAACATTTTTAGTGCCTTGAATAATATTCGTGATTTGAAGATATTCAAATTGTTGAATCTGTTTAGTGTTTGGGAAAGCATTAGCTTGCTTACGAAAAAATTTTCTGAAGTAGAAAGAATTTCTTTTTTATGTTTATATTTTGGGTGCCTTTGGATTTACAATATACTTAAACTAAAATTCCTTCAATGTGTATTTTCTCTTATGCAGAACGCACCATTTTCTGTAAAAAAAGATGGAATTGTGCTCAACTACCCTCAGGTAAGTGTTTGAAAACTTTGGTATGTGTTTGACGATTGCATAAGCTTTGAATCCTCTAGATCAAATTGTGTGTTTGTTTGCAATTCCAGGTCAAAGAGTCACCTTCTCCCTGGGTACGTAAATCCTTTGTCTGCAATAACTTCTTTGAAGCCTTGCGCTGACGACGTATTGGTGGAATCTCAGGTATCAAGGGCTAGAAGATCGCCATTGACATTTTCATGTGCTCTTGATTTGTCTTTTCGTGAAGGTTCAAGTATTACTTATAGTTATGCAACTTAGGTTTATAATGCTCCCGCTTATCCGTTTAATTTTAGAGCGATCTAAGTTCATTTATAAGTTTATGGCAGAGGTACTAGATATTTATCAAGTAGCAGTACCGTAAGGACAGTCTCCAAAGCAGATTTTCTCGTTGCAGGATGCAAATCTGTAGGTATCTGCAAAGAAGCCATATAAGAATAAAAATGACAAAATCGTTCTGAAATTAGTAACAAGTTTGACTTCTGGAATGAAAAGAAATCTGTATGAGAAATATAAACCGTAAATGAATAAAATAGACCATGATTGACATATACATG
>WJSH01007445.1:200946-212005 GCA_009757365.2 Lepidium campestre | reverse complement strand
TTGAGTTTTTTTTTTTTTTTTTTTCAAATCTTCTCGTGTATATATCACTTTGCATAGAGCTCTACTTTATTGATCCTCGATACTTTTCCTTTCTATATAATCATGTTAACAAAGAAAGTGAAATATAATGGTGAAATCATTCATTTACAACATACACTATTATAATAACAATTTTATTTTTATTTTATTGCGAAATGACTCGACATAAATTGCATTCTCTATTTTCACTTTATTAATTGAAAGCCCTTTTAACAAAAAAAAATGGTAAAACAATTTGCATTCACATTTTATTTTATTTTCTGTAAGTAAAATATCATTTCTTATATACCTTAATAATTCAATCAATAATAAAACGTACTATAGAAGACAAATAATCATAAAAATAGAACCACAGTTTCACTTAAAAATAATACTACAATTTTAAGATACTTTTGTTCACTCGTACTAATGCTTAAATATAATTAATTGGTGGGTCCTCACAAATAATGAGGAAGTGGGTGTTCTTGTTGTCCTTATAAATGATACCAATAACGTCTGCATATTTTCAACACAATCTCCCACTTAAACACTATCAATCAATCATCACCAGCTGCAGCCACCACCATGACCCAACGACCCAACCCTAAGACTGGCTGTCTCACGGCAGTTGTCCGCCGTCTTTTATGCTCCGGCAGCCAACAAACTCATCCTTCCGACAACATCCTCGACTCCGAAGAAACACTCCAGTTACTACTCCCTTATGAAGATATCGAAGACCCAAAGAAAGAGATCAAAACCGAAAGCCAACCCCAAAACGACGACGTCTCTCTTCACCAACCTCCTCCTCCTCCTCCTCCGAACGTTGTAGCCAAACTCATGGGGCTAGATGATCCCGCACCGGGATCAAAACGGTTCCGGTACTTCGATGATTTCGGTTCAACTGTCGCACGAAGCAAATCTGTTAACTTCATGGACTACATCTTAAAAGTCAACGAGGAAGAAGAAAAGGAAGAAGAAGAAGACAAGGACGATCAACGCAAGTGCCGGAGAGTCAAAGCTTCGGTTTCTTTCCGCGAGATTGTTCCAACCTCGGCGAGATGGAGCTCGAATAACAACCAACAAAAGAAACACGACTTCTTGTTGTTGTATCTCGACAAGCTCGACGAGAAGAGGGAACTTGTCGGATCATCATCTTCGTCGAGGTCTAAAAGGTTCGAGAAGGTTCAAGAAGATTCTAAGAAGCCGCCATTGCCACCACCCGCGAAGAAGAAGGAGAACGAGAAAGTAGCCAAGAAGTTTAAAGACGAGCCAAGGAAAGTTGCGAAGAAGAAAAAGAGTGAGAATCGAAGTGACGTTAACGGAGCTAAGAAAGTTCGTTGGTTTCTTTCTCCGTCTAAGAGTAAGTCGCCGGAGAAAACGGCGCTTCTAGGAGGAGAAGAATCAAAGAATAATCCGGCGGATGAGTTTATCAGAAAAGAGAGCGAGTCGCCGGAGAACAAGTCAAATGCGAGTCCGGTTTCAGTTCTTGATCGTGATCTGTATGATTATCTAATCCTTGATGATGACTACTACTTCTCAGGTGACTCTACAAAAATATTTTTATTATTTAAAAAAAAAACAATTTTGGTCAAATTTATTTGAAAGTAGTTAATGTTTTGCTTTTTGAATCTCCCCTGGAATATGTAAAAGGAGTAAATCTCATGTGATAAATTTCTGACTTGAACTGCGAAGGAGTTGGTAAATATTTGGTGTTTCTTTATAAATTCAAAATTAAATAAAAAAATATTGGTGATTAGTCAACATTTTAATGCACTTTATTTGAAATATTTGATAGTATAATTCAAAATTTGACCAATATGAGAATTTTCCATGAATGTCGGTTAGACTTTATTTTGAATTCTAATAAGGAAAGTTTTAACTCATACCTTGAACATTTTTTCTTGGTTTTACTGTAAAAAGCTGCAGAAAAATGAGACTCTTTGTCAACATTTTACATATTTTCAAGAATTTTATTTACTTTCGTTCTCCAAATTTTATTTTTAATCTTACTTTAATTTGAAAAAAAAAAACAGGAGATTCAGAAAGTGCATCGGAGTTGTCAACAAAGCAAGTCGAGACAACAACAAAATCTTCAGGTTCTTCGTCACCAGCAAGAACAAGAACAAATACCAAGAAAGAAAACAATAATGGCAGCAACAACAATGATTCTGAAGAGACAGAGTTTATCACAAAACTAATGAATATGCTCTCAGATCTGTCTGAAGAAGACATGAAGGCTTCCACTTGGGTTTCTACTTCGTCAGCTAAACCCGTTGACTTCACGCAGGTCGAAGATTTTTGTGCTGAATTTGGTCAAGAGATTCTTGACCTTGTTATAGACCAGTTTGTTGATGAACTCTGTATCTAGTTTAAACTTTAGTTCTCAATTATCAAAAATATGTCGTTTTGTGATCTTATAATCCAATCGTAACCAAAAGACTATAGTAACTGGAGCTTATGTTTTGTCACACATTTTTAAAAACCAATTGATAGTACCGTTAAATGTATTTGAATGCGTACTGTTATTAAAATTAAATATTTCTTTACTTAAAATACGAAATAGCCGGTAACTATTATTTAATAATCATAACGACTCGTAACATATGAATGAAATTATATTCAAATTCGATATGATGAAATATTAATGCATTATAAAAAAAAGAAAAAAAAAAGAGGTAGTGGTCCAAAAGAGTCAAATCGGTATATATAGTTGTGAGAATTACAGAGAGGCCAGTAACTTCGAAATACGAACACACTGTCTCCTTTATGTCTATTTCACATGCAAATTGCGGTCTCCTTCTAACGTTACTTCTTTCTTTGACGTTGTTTTTTGTAATTTTGTTTGGGGTTCACATGTAAAATTCTTGAACATTTTCACATTCTAATTTATTTAAATTTCTAATTATAGATATGTTATTTTTGTTGCTCAAAAAAAAAAAGATATGTTATTTTAAGTGAACACGTCATATATAACACGGTTTCATGTTTTCGGTATTTTGCGATCTGTAGGTAGCTGTCTTGTAAGAGAAGCAATGAAAAATAAACAAAAACTTTATAATATAAATAGCTACTTGTGAATAATAGGTTTTATATGTGATCATAACAAATAACGCGGTGAAGTAATGTGGGACAAATGTGAAATCAGATTTTGGAATAAAGACTTTTTCTTTGTCTAATTTGTGTTTATCCACTGATTAATAATTATGATGCATTCTTATTAACAGACTAAATTAGCTACACGTCTTTTGGCCACCTATAACAATTATAAACAAATTAACATCTATCACTTCTCTTAGATAATCAATTACTCCTGTTAGATCATCTATATTTCATTTTGGAATTTCAATTGTTTATATAAATGAAACAAACATTGATTTATATAAATGATCTAAATTAAAGAAGCCTAATTAACAAATTAACTAGCTAATTTGACTTATGGATGCTTAATTAAAACAAATTATGAGAAATCAGAAGCCTTGATGATGGTCATTAGTAAGCTTATTAAGCAAAGCATCAATGAGAGTATCTCTCTTCTGAGCCCTAGCTTCTTCTCTCAACCGTCTCTCTTCCTCTCTCTCCATCCACCTCCTCTCTGTGGCAGCTCTCTCCTCCTCAAGTTCAGCCATTCTCCTCCGCCATTCACTCTCTCTCTTCTCCCTCTCTCTCTCCTTCATCTCCCATGCATCTCTCCATTCTTTCTCCATCTTCACTGTTTGCTTCATAAACTCCTCCAACAATTCTTTGATTGTACTACCAGCTGCTGCAGTTTCAGCTTTTGTAACTCCTTTTCCTTTTTTCACACGTTTACGTGGATTAGTAGAAGTGCTAGGTGTGATCACTTCTGTCTCTCTCTTGTGAGTCTCTACTAAAGACAATAGTTCATCGTTGATGTCTTGATTTGGCTCCTCATGAGCTTCCTCTTCTTCTTCTTCTTCATCATCAGATGAAAATTGATGATGTTTTCTCTTGGATGAAGTGCTTGGTTCTGACCACAACATTCTTTGCATTCTTCCTGCAAAAATCGATTGAATCTCATTGTAGAATGGGAACTGCTGCCTAATAGCTTCAGGCTCAGTCGTCTCACACGCCTGTCCCATAAATATTCAATTTGTTATATATAAATCAAGTACCTACACAAAATATATATGTATATATTCATGTAAGCATGTAATAACAGTAAGAGCCTATACACTAAACTTTTGTATGTAACCAAGTACTATCTCATAATCTCAATCTTGTATAAACATGTTGATCATCTACCATATGCATATAATAAAGCAAACATGTATGTTGATAGTCTATATATACAAGCTTAGACGTACGTTTTGAACAATGATGCGATATAATATCAGTAACGGTTGTGCATGTAAACTTAAAGGTTATAGAGCCGTTATATAACGATAATCAAATATTATATTATAGTGGCATTTTGTGAACACGAGATGTCGCTTAGTACTGACTATGTGATTAACAGACCAATATAGAGATATTCATTGTATAACGGATCAAAATGTAAACGTTCACCAGTAAAAGCGTTAAATCTTTTTGAAATTCTATAGCTCGTTCGTTCTATTAATGGCAGGACCTTATCTAAATAACCTAAGAGATCATTAGGGTAAACTCACTAATTGACGTCTTCACCTATATATAGACTAGGTTTACATTTCAATACGATCTTACCATACTAATCAATTTATGATAATAATACACATAACTATAAGTCTATAACTGTTAAAATGATATAATTAAGATGATGTATAGAGAGTTGTAATCGTTTAATATGCATAAGTAAAATTGGATATAAAGTTAAAAGTAACCTTGTATCTGGTGACGAGGTTCTTCCACTTGCTCTTACATTGTTCTGCGCTTCGGGAGAAACCTTTGTCGGCCATCTTAGCAGCCACGACTTCCCAAAGAAGCTTATTACGTTTTGTCTCCATGAAAGTCTGATCAAGCTCTTCTCTTATACCCAATAGCTCTTTTGTCTCCTCTATGCTCCACTGTGGGATTCTCTCACCTCCTCCTCCTCCTCCGGGATCCATCGCCGTCGGAGGAGGAAGCTGTTGTTGTTGTTGTTGTTGGATCAAGTGATGATGAAGCTGATGGTGGTGCTGGTGATGTTGGAAAGGGTTACGTGGATCCATTTTTGAGATCGAATTAGTTGTCTTTGTGACATAAAGAGAATAAAATGAGCGATTTTTAGTTAAATGAAGAGAGGTTTCATTGAATAAAAGAGGAGAAGAGAAGACAGAGAGGAAGGAGAGAATTTTAATTAATATATAAGGTGGTGTGAAATGAAGGTGTGAAATCGTCTAGGGACGATTGAACCGTAGTCTTTTTGTCTTTTTTCTCTGATTAATAATTATCAGGAGTTTTTATTTTTATGAATTGAATATATATACTAGAAGTTATAGAATTATTTAGTTGAATAAAATACCAACACGAATGTCTCTTTTTTCTTTCTGTGAAAAAGACATTACATTAAAAAAAATAAACAAAGTTTATATATATTTGTTCGGATGTTAAAGTCTAGAATTAAAGCAGTTTACTAAAAGTAGCAATCTCAAACTATTATAGGGTATATATATTTGTTCGTATTATATAGAGTTTGGGGTTACGGAAATAGCAAATCTCAAACTATTATAGGGTAATTTTTCATCACAATTGTAAAGAAAAATCGAATAAGTGCATCATTCTTAAAAGAAAATGAAAGAGCCGACTAGATAATGACGCGGAGGCTGAACTCAACGGTCTTAAATTACTTTCAATTGGTACATACAGTGAATAAATTTGTCGGAATCTAATACTGCGTGAATATTTCGTCACGCTTACGAATTAGGAGTCAGGATATTGTTTCAATTCTTCAATTTCAAAATTAAATAATCATTTGTGGCTTTTATGGTCAATTGACCCACTAGATTTTCCTCTTTCCATTATTCTCATATTTTCCTTTTATTATTATAGTTGTTTCAATAACCTATTGAATCAAATATACTTTTAAAAGTTAGATCATCAGGACATTGTCATAACTTACATAAAAAGAAAAGAAAAGAAAGTGTTATTACTCGTCAAAGTGGGAGATCAGATATAAAGGAACAGTTACAAAAGCATTCCTTGTTGTTATATAGAGAGCTAACGTTCTTATCAAAATAAGAAATCAAGAAAGTACTTAGCTACTGATAACAACAAGACTACTGTTGTTATAATTAATTAGCAGACAAATTTAATTCAAATGAAAAATCCCCCAAGGACATATATTTTTGTGAACATCTGTATATATTTGTGGTCGACACAAAACAAAAAAAATGTACTCTTCTTAATAGTTTGGATCCTGTGCATTATGTTGTGTATGAAGTATATTAATTAGGGTCATATATATACAAATATACAACTGTCAGATTCGAAAAGATGATAGTACAAATAGAAGCCGCGTGAGTTTGTATAATACGACCATAAAAATAGTGTAAACGGTACAAAAAATATAATGTACGGTAGATCATGTTGGAGGTGGATCTACGACTCAATCTCCGGCCTACCAAACCCATTAAGAAAGAAGATCAGATATAAATGAAGCGTTTATTTAATATTCGGAGATATTGTACCTCGGAAGTGAGAGAGTATATCCGAGATATTGAATAATTTATTTCGGATGACTCGGTGATCCTACACCAACTCATGTCTTCGAAGATCCGGCGAAGATTCATGAATATTGTTAGGATAAGTACTATTTCCTTATTTGAATATATCAAATCTAGAAAAATGCAAGATTTCCTATTTAGATAAGAAATTTAGATACTTGTAACCGCCATAGAACCAACTCTATACATTATAAATAGAGAAGGAATTCACCTAAGGGCTAATAATGTTTTCTACTCACACTTGAGCAATAATATTCACAACTCTCTTTGCATCCTTAATTCTACAGAATTCTTACCCCTCTTTCTTATCTTATAATCATTAGATATCGATTAACTACTTATTGTGCTAAATCCGGTATCAAGAGATAGATATATATATATATAGAACAAGTTAAATAGATATTTGTTTGTATATAAAGATTTGTTGTGTAAAAAGATAGTACGTAGTGGGGTTTGCGTCTGAATGAGGATGGATGTGTAAGAAAAACATATATAACTCAAGTAAGTTAAGTAATAATAAAGAGAGAGTGGTCCATATGTACTCTGATGAACCGTGTTGAAAGTTAAAACAAAATCTTACATATGAGTGACAATGCACTTCGCTTCCCATCTGTCATTCCACGTGGATTCACTCGTTTTAATGTCGACTCTTTTTCATTTTTTTGAGTCTTTATTTTACTACACTTGTATATTTCCATTTAAAAAAAAAGAAATATAGTAAATGAGGAGGAAGAAAAGTGTAAAAATTGGAAGAATAATGAAATCATGTTTGATTAGGATATAACGCGGTTGTACATGTGATATTATTAGACTTGCGTGTAAACGGGAAACAATAAGAGGAGAGGATAGAGGTGGCGATCTAGACTAGAGTTCCGTCTTTGGATCTTTTTTATCCGCTCATACGTATATAATTGGAGTTTTTTTGGTAATCACTCCGGATTATTCGGAATTAGTTTAGCCCATACTAGATTTTTGGTGACATTCATTCGACTTCTTAATAGACCTTTCACTAACAGATTAACGTAATTATCCTATCTCTATTATTTTTATCACCTTAAACAAAGTTCTCCAATATCTCGTGCATGGAGTAACTATTCAACAATCTTATTTAACCATTTCTATGTTTCCTTATCTGATATGATAATATTATTCGGTGATCATCATCATTCATAGTTTTGAAATATTCTTAGTTGTGACAAGTAAAGGCAGTTATTGCATGTCAACATCAGATCAGCACGTGAGGGTTGAAAATATTTTAATGAAGTGGAATTTATAAACGATAGAAGAAGGTCAATATTGAAGAAGGTGAGAAAAACGTTACGATTGAATTCTTTTAACAACGAAAAGTTAGCTCCCATTTCGCTTACCATCATTACTCATTTTGACTTTTAACTTTGACTTATTATTCACACCCCAAAAATTACTTCTTACTTTCTAAATAAATCTATTGGACGATATTTACTTGTAGGGCCCAAAATTTGGAGTTTCAAAAAAGGGAAGCCCATTGAATAAACTTCAATCGCTGTTGCTAATATTTCACAATTTACCTCTTCTTAAGCTTTACCAAGATGCAACCAAAAAATGGGAACTCATAAGCAAACTTCTCCTCTTACAGAGATTCCAAAAAAAAAGAAACGTAGAAAAATCTAGCAGATAATAATATTAAAAAAAACTGAAACGAGATGACTGGGTTTTGGACATTCAAGATGAAAACATCCGCTTGATCCCTGATTTCTGCTCAGTGGTTAGCTTCGAAGGGAACTTGATACTAAATTTGATTCTCAAGTTACCTTTTCTTGAGGGATCTTTAGGGATAGGCATGCCTTCGCCTTTCACTACCTCTTCGTATGATGGACTTATCACATTGTTTATCGGTACTGTTACATTTCTTCCGTCAAGAGTCGTGACCTGTGTTGTGTAACCAGTGAGAGCTTCCACCAGAGAGATCTTTTGCATTACCACAAGATCATTCCCATCTCGTCTGAACACTGGATGCGGCTTCTCGTCTACGATGAAAATTAGATCAGATGGTACGATCCCTCGATGCTCGTTTCCTTTTTCCTGGAATGTTATCTTTGTTCCTTTTTTCCAACCGGGTTTGATATCTATAGTCAAGATCTCCTCAACTGGTGTTGGCCTCCTGCATTCACCCACAAACAAACGGCTAAATTACACAGTACTACACACATAGATTATACTCCAATTAATCACTAATGTCACGAATTGCCAATGAATAAGACTTTCTAACAAGGGTAAGTAAGAAATGAAGCATAATTGAAGAACCTAACAACCTTCAAAGTTAGCGGGTCCAAGATAATTACAGTTTTAAGAAGAAACAAAAAACAGATGAAGAGAATATACAAATATATATTTAAGCTAAAAAATATAATGAAACTAGTTTAACTAGGCCAAAGAAAGTTCGCTATCACTCTATTGTGTCTATAGAGTATAGAGAGAGGTAACAAGTTAGACAGACACACTATACATACAAAAACCCGTTTCATTGACATATTTTCTGTCGATAATTCAGCCAAACTCCATTAAATAGTTGAAACTTTCATTGAACCGAAGTTGCCAAAGGCAGCAGATATGCATATTTACTAAAAAAAAAGTAGATGCTTGATTTAAAAAGCCACAAGATTCATGGGGCATGTATGAAGCAGAAATCATGGAGAGAAGATAGAAAACAAACCCGGTGGAGTCAAGAACATCACGAGAGATCTTCATCTTCTTGGTGACGCCTTTATACATATCTTCCAAACTACAAGGCAATTGTCTCTCAATAGGAGCAGCTTTCCTTGCAGGGATGGAGGTTTCTGCCCCACCTCCGGTAGTTGCAGCCCTGAAGGAAGCGAAGATGTCATCGCCATACTTAAACCCAGAAGGTCCTGCGCGTGAGTCGCTTCCCATACCAAAAGGCCTTGTGAAACCAAAAAACTCGGAGAAGATATCATCAGCGCTTCTCGGATTGAACCGGAAAGATGCTCCGGCGGCGTCTGATCCTCCAGGGTAACCACCGGCGCCGGGAGGAGGGGATTGGTTCTTTAATCCTTCTTCTCCGTATTGATCATAAACTGCTCGCTTCTGAGGATCGCTCAAAACCTATGATTAAAAATAACAGTAAGAGAGAATGCATATGATTGATCGAAATTTTCCTGAAACCTAAACAGAAATCGAGAGAAAAAGGGAAAATTCAATACGTCGTAAGCTTCAGAGATCTGCTTGAATTTAGCTTCGGCTTCTTTTTTGTTGTTAGGGTTCTTATCAGGATGCCACTTCATGGCGAGTTTGCGATAAGCTTTCTTTAACTCGTCATCATTAGCACTACGATCAACCTGAAGAACCTTATAGTAATCCACACCCATCTTCTTCGTCGATCGCTCTCTCTCTCTCTCCCTATGAATCCTTCTTCACTGGATTTTCCGGCTCCGATTTTAGGGGTCCACTAAAATCTATCTCTATATATATTTTTTCTCCAATTTGTTATTTTATTTGTTCCGGTAGCAAGAGAAATTTTAACCGACCTAAACCGATCCAAAACTAATTTTTGAACTAATACCACTAAACCGTAATACTCGCTCCAATTTGTACATTCAAACTTGAATTGATTTTAACCAAAATACCACTAAATAATAGTCTATTACAATGTCTCTTCAGCTTTAACCATCGGCTGCCTGAATATTGGGCCTTCAAAGCTTAACTATAGGTTTCGACCGTTTGACTCACCTGTCAACACAAAAATTCTTAGCAGAAATTCTTAGGAGTATGTAATATGTATCAAGAAATTGGATAATTTTATTAAAGTTTTAATTTAAAGATAAAAAATATGTATGAGACTACAATACAATGACTAATGATACATCTCTAATCAAATCTACAAAATTTATTTGGAAAATCGCTACAATACATTGAACGAACGAAGATTTCCCGCCCTTTCGCATCAATCACTCTTCTCCAACAGAGAAGGTAGAAGCAGACTGAATTATCTTCCCTTCTCATTCAAGTCAGAATTATTCCAATTAAGATCCGTCTTAGAAAAGCTATACTCACTCTTCTTCTTCTACAGAAGATTCCTTTTCTTTTTCTATTTCCGTCGTTGTCTCGTTTTCCGAAGTTGCTGTGTCGTCTATCTTCTCATTATCAGGCTGCATCTGGCTTGACGTTTGAGAATCTGATGTCCGCGTATGGCTTGTTGGTGCCGCAGGATAATCTGAATTCGAAACTTGTGGGGTTTGACCCATTTCAGACTGGTCCATACCAATGGGGCTGTTTTGAGACTGACTCATTTCAGACTGGCCCCCACTAATGGGGCTGTTCTTGTTTTGAGACTGACTCATTTCAGACTGGCCCGCACCAATAGGGCTGTTTTGAGAGTGACTCATTTCAGACCGTCCCGTACCAAT